>PVKA01011063.1:0-62201 GCA_004027165.1 Ctenomys sociabilis | reverse complement strand
CTCTCTCTCTCTCTCTCTCTCTCTCTCTCTCTCTCTCTCTCTCTCTCTCTCTCTCTCTCTCTCTCTCTCTCTCTCTCTCTCTCTCTCTCTCTCTCTCTCATCTATTTGTCTCATCTGGCTCTCCCTTCCCCAGACATCATCACCATCTTTGATTTAAGAACATCCCTGCTCTTCTCATGACCTTCTCAAGCCAGTTTCTTTTGGCAAAATATATTCCATTAGTGTAATGTCATCAGTACAAGCTGTAAAGTATTCTGGATGTGTGTAAAGCAACACATTACACATTTCTCAAAGGAGTCACAGAAATTACGATTAAAAATTGTATAAATGTATAATTCAGAGGATTTAAATGGTGTCCTTTCCTAAGTAGTTTGATGGAATCTTATGCTGTCCTGCACCATTCTGCCTGGATGGGAATCATCCCACTCTCCAGTGTATCCACAATCTATATGCTACCTGCTCTATAGTCACACATAACCAGCTTAGTTATCCAGTCAACTCTTACAATACTGTAGTGTCCCTATTCACATTTACTTATGTATATAGGCATAGTGATGCTAGACATTTCATTGAAGTATATTATTATAATTTTTCTATTTTTTTATTGTTTTTTATTATCAATCCCTTATTGTGCCTATGAGCTTTATCATACATATGCACAGTAGGATAAAAATGATGTAAACATGCTTTAGTACTAGCCACAATTTTGGGGATTCATTGAGGTTCTTGAAATGTATTAGTCCACGAAAAGGTGACAACTGTATTATAATGTGCATTTTATAATTTCATGTCTTGTAGCTGTACCTGTTATGTGTAACTGTTATATCATTTATCATTATATTGTATAGTATTACAACTATTTTAAGTTGTATATTATTCTATTGTATTATGCTATCATACCTGGCCACTTTCTTTGGCATTGATCTACAATAATCCTTGCAGGTTATAATACCTCATGTGCCAAAATGTGTGTCCCTAGAATTAAATAAACGTGTCTGTTTCCATAAAAAATGAAATTTTAGCCTCCAAGAATTGAAAAGTTACTTCACTTTGTGTAGACAGAAACTTATTACAGAAACATAAATGCAGTCATCTTACAATTTTGCAAGACATGTAGCTGGTAATAACTTTTACAATGCTGTGTAGTGACTAGATAATATAGGGCCCTGCTGGGAGCTGGAATTATTTGGAAATGTTTGGAAAAGTCAGGGTCAGTGTGACCCTTTAAGTCTTCAGTCCTGTTAAGGAGGTTTGGGCTATAAACAAAAGGAGATTTATGATTCCAAAACAGCAACTGGACAAACCAACCAAGTTGAAGAAGACCATTTATTATTCTGAAGATTTGCAAAAGGAGATCATGTTAGCATAGATTTATAACGATTTTATTGATTGATCATTATTGCACACATTCTGGGAGCTTTCAACATACTTTCTGCTTCTCACCTATGACTTTGTAATTGTTTTTTCTTAAATAAAAATTAATTAGAAAAACACACACACAAAAAAAAAGACAAGTGAGTTTGCACCCAGTGTGTAGAAGGAACTGATTTAGGCTGCTGGACAGAGCATTAAGGATGCTCCAACCAACCTTGTTCTCAAAGGCTTCATCGTGTTAGAAGTTCCAACAATGGCCATAGAGAGCTTCACTTGAATGGAGGGACAGACCACTTTTCCTTTCAAGGAGGAAATAGAAATAAAAGGGGATTTTGACAGGACCTTAATAAACTGCTGAAAAGGTTGGAAGAAGGCTTTCTGAGTACTTGTAGTAATGTACCACCGACTGGATCTGACTGAGAAGAGACTGAGTAGGTCTTGGGGAAAAAGTTGATGTATTTGAGATGAAACTGATGATCCACTATTTGTTTATTCAGTGTATGTTTATAGCCAGTAAAAGGAGGAAAATGGGGATGGCCAAATAGCTTAGTGACCCCAGGGTGCGCTGAGACAGCAACTGAACCTGGGTGTGGTGGTGCGTAATCCTAGCTCTTGGGTAGGCTGCAAACAGGCAGATCAATAGGAGTTCAATCTAGTAATGAGACCCTGAACACTCTGTAGACTTTCCCTAAATAAATAAATAAGGTGAAAAATGAAGATACAGGGTGGAACAAAAAGCAGTGACTCGGTTAAAACAGAACTCAAGTAAAACTTACAAATTAAATGTGGATTAGTTCTTAATTTGATTTGCACAGTGTGAGGGCAGACAGAAGAGTGACGGAAGCCCTTAAGACAGTGAGTGTGAGCCTGGGTCATAACGCTGGTCCCTCTCCTGGGAAGTCTCTTGTATTACAGCAACTAAATTTTCATGGTTTTTGTCACTTAACTTTCATAACAGTCCAGTAAGTTCACCAGTGTAGCTCTTCTGCTGATGCTTAAACTAGAGAACTCAAGATTGAGTTACTAAAAGATAGCCTTGCAATCTTGGGTAGGTAGCGATTCTTTTTATCATTGATAGAAACACATTAATATGTCCTCTCTCATATTAAAGAAATCAACAATTGTGTAATCATCTTCTTAATATTCTACCACTGTCCATTGGAAAAGATAATTTTGAATTCATATTCAACATAAAAGTACTGAAAATTACAGTTGCTTAGATAAAAGCATTGAATTTGATAAAGCCTTCTCATTTAAAATCTGATTTTATTTAACATTGAGCTTTAGTCTTCATTAACATTGTTTATTCTCTCAATTTAGTTGCATGCTTATGGATAAAGTTATTTATTTTAAAAGAATATTCCCCTAAGCTACTTATTTTCAGAGGATATGAAAACAAATAGAGTTATAACAGAAGGAAGAACTGAAGTACTTTTCTGGTGTTGTCTTAAGTTCCACTCAGAGTAGGAATTTTTTGTATAATCTCAAGAAAAGCTAATGCTCCTTTTCCATTTTTTAAATCTACAAAACCTAGGGCCAGCCAGATAGCTCAGTGGATTGAAGCACCTGCTTAGGCAGACACAGAGGCCAGTGGTGTCATCCCTGGTGTGCATGCTGGCCCTGCATCCGGGGCACACTGACATGTTGACTGAAACTGGACATGGCGGCACGAACCTGTAATCCCAGTGTTTGGGAGGCTGAAACAGGAGAATCACTATAAGTCCAATCTGTGTAGTGAGAGCCTGTTAGACCCTGTACTAAACACAAAAAGGAGAAACAAAATATGCTTTTCCCCATCAGGGAAAATATTAAAAACTGATAGATAAAGTAGAATCAGCAAGTTAAAGGTTGCATGAACAAAAATGCCATTCAGTGATGTGTTCTGAAATTTTGTTTATTTTAGTGCATTATCAATTTTGTGAAAAAAATCGGTTGAAATTTCAACAGGTACTGGTAACTTTACTCAGCCCAATGAAACATCAGTGTCATATTTATTGGAAGCTGAGTAGCCCGAGCACAAGATGCATATGTCTGCAATCACACTAACTTTAAACCAGACTGTCATGCCTGTTTGGGGCTCCCTCGTATAAATTCCAATAGCCTTAATATTAGTCCCAAAATATAATTAACATCCACTTTTGATTGAAGAGGAAACTTTTCTGAATGCTTCATCTAAGACATTTGTAGTTGCTATGATAAAATGGAAAGGCAAATGATTTATTGTCTAATGTACTAACCCTGGGAAATACTCGCAAGTAATGCCTGATTCTACCTCCACCACCTTGTGAGCTGTCAGCTCAGCCAGATTCAGACAAAACTGGAGATTTCAGTGTGGTGTGAAGTAATAGAAAGATGAGAAAATAGAGAGACACAATGCCTATGAAAGGCAGCTCTATAAACAGCGTGAAGCTCATGGAATGGTGTAGTTACAATTTTTATCAAGTTCAGAGAGAAAAATTTGTTGTCATCCTTTGGCATTCTGCATAACTTCTTGGCACTTTATAGATAAATATCTGGTCAGTTAATAAACAGAACCATGTATCAGTTGAATCTGGAAACAATAAATTTAATTGTAGATCCAGAGGCAAGAGAATTAATTGATAAATATCAAACTATTTCCAGTGTTCAGAGGTTGGGGAAAATTCTGTGCTTCCTCTTTGAGCAGCTTTATCAGTTCAGTCCCCAGTACTGCATGGCATGCGGGACCCAGAACCTGGGTGCACTGTACAAGACTCTCTAGCAAAACAAAACAAAGCAAAACAAAACAAAACAGAACACCCAAAAATGTCTTTCTTTACCATGAACATGATGGACTTACCCTTCATAACTAACTTTAAATGCAACCTGGTAATCCATCTTTCTTGGCTCAGGGAAATTTGTGAGATGCTACTCTCTCTGTCTTTTTTCTGATATTGTATCATGGAAGTGCATGCCAACGAGAATGCTGCATAGCTTTGAGTAAATGCACGGTGGAGTCCTTCTAAATCTCTGCTGGAGTGCTCATTGCTTCAGCTGACAGAGCCTGTCCTCATATGCTTTGCAGGCAGCAACGGTGATTTTTCCTAGGACCTGGATGATTTCACCAGTGGCAACTGCTATATATGGTTCTACAGGGTGATTTTCAAAAGACTATTATTTTTTTTCTTTTTCTATTTTTTTTAAAGGCAACACAAAATAATAAAAACAAATAGAAGTGATACAGAATTTCACTACACAAAATAATAAACTTTGACAATGGTTGCTATATTGAATAATGTTGTCTTCAAATTATTTGTTTATATTACCAAATATAGCATGCAAAATCAGTTAAAAACACAAGAATTTGAGAATGAGAAGAAAATAGCTGATACGCTATGTCAACTTGAGGGGTCTGAAGCTTAGCTGGAGGTTCAGTGACTCCACCCCATGGTGCGGAGGGCCCTCCTTATGGTTACTCAGCACTTATAGGATACATAAAGGAGTTGAGGAAGGCTTCTGCCACCCCATTACCTTGGAGGGGTTCCCATGTTCATGGCACTACTTCACCACTTCACAGCTGGGCCACTTCGGAGGAGCGCTGATCTTCGCAGTGGAGCGCCAGCCTTCAGCTGGAAGGAAGGGAGCGAGGCTTGTTAGATGCCGCAGCTGCCGCTCCTTCCTTTGCTCTCTACCGCCATGAACGGCTGCCTTCTGCCCTGGGGACATCCAAGGATGGGCTGCACCCTCCACTGACTGTGAGCTAAATTTCTTTCCTTAATGTTGGGTGTTGGGTATTTTGTCCTAGCAATGAGTAAAAAGTAACTGAGACAGGAATTAAATGCCCCTTTCAATAGATCAGCAGGAATCAGCAATATAATTATATGGGCTGTCCTGTATATATAATTTCCCTTCCTTCTTTTTTCTTAATTTTTTTGAAGACAGTGCAAATTAGAATTAAAACAAAACATTACAAGTGATACAGAATTTCACTAAAGTAATAAGAATTTCACAGTATTTGTTGTAATACAAATACTTCCAACCAGTTATTCATATTACAGGATATATGCATGCAAAATTGGAAGAAGAAAGAAAAAAAGAGAGAAAAGTATAAGAAATTAAGAAGACAAAAAGTACAATCCTTGAGGAGATGAAACAAACTAAAGCATGAACTGCTTTTTTCCACAGGCCTGCAGAAATGCACAGTACAGTTGTCCAAACCATCCTGCTCACATACATAGGTACATCTTCCCCCCCCACTCCCTCTCCTGTCCTTCTCCTCAATCTAGTAAACTCTTTCCTTTTGAATGAATTATTCTCTTTTCCCAGGATTCATCGTACCCTTCAGATTTCATTTTTCTCTTTCAGGTTCTCAGAGACAATACAATGCTCCCTCATCCAAGTTTTTCCTTTGCTTTTTTTTTTCGTGGAACCAGGGATTGAACTCAGGCCCTTGTGCTTGCCAGGCAAGCACTTATTCTACTGAGCCATCTCCCTAGCCCCTTTCCTTCACTTTGAACAGGTTCTTTCCTCTTCACAGTATCTATTGTACTTTTTTGGGTTTTATTTACTCTTTTTAAGTCCTTACATTAGCCAGACAATAGAATGTTTGCACATGCAGGTCTGATTTATTTCACTTATGAGTATAGTCTCTAATTGCATTCATTTACCTATAGACCTATAGCCTGGAGTTTATCTTTTTTTTTTTTTTTTTTTTTTTTTCTTGGTGGAACCAGGGATTGAACTCAGGTCCTTGTGCTTGCAAGGGGAATAGCTGGGTTGAATGGGACCTCCAATCCTAGATTTTGGAGGAATCTACACACTGATTTCCATAGTGATTTTACTAGTCTGAGCTCTCACCAGTAGTGGAGAAGGGTTCCTTTTCCCCACAGCCTCTCTAGCATTTGTTATTCATTTACTTCTTGATGATAACCATTCTTTCTGGGATGAGATGGAATCTTAGTGTTTTAATTTCCATTTCTGGAATGGCCAATGATGTTGAACTGTTTCATATATATTTGCCATTTGTACGTCTCCACTGGAGAAGTGTATATTCATCGAATATGCCCAATTTTAGATTGGGTCTTTGAATTTTGGGGGCCTGTTTTTCTTTAAAAATTCTTTATATGCTTTAGATAGAAGTCCTTTGTCTGAGGGACAGAAAGTGTATTATTTTCTTTTATACCCAAAATACTTCCAATAACAGGAAAGAATGAGTTCTAAATGATTTTTTGTAAGATTAAAATATTCTTTCCCTTTTGAGTTTCATCAAAATTTATGATGCACGTTACAAGGTTCAGGTGTCTAAATGATACAAAAAATAATTCTGCGAAGTTGTATTTTATAGCATCACTGAAAATCACAATTAAATTATTTAAAATATTAAGTTCAGGGCCAGGGAGATGGCTCAGTGGAATAAATGCTTTCCTGGCAAGCACAAGGGCCTGAGTTCAATCCCTGGTTCAGCAAAACAAAACAAAACAAAACAGAAAAAAAGAAGAAAGACTTATATAACAAGAAAAGTAGCTTTTAGAAAAAAAAAGTATTAAGTTCAGTTCAGATGAAAGCATAAAAAATTCAAAAATGGTTTCTGAATAATCTAATTTTGTCTTAAAGCTATTATATTAGCTAAAACTGTATATCATATCATAGAAACATAAAACATAGAGAAAAGCTGTATGTCTGTAATATATTTCCATTTTGAAGGTTTAAGTTTTTCTTGTTCAACTGATATCTGAGCCTGGTGGTCAGGCAGGATGTAAAGGACAGTTGCTGTCATGAACACTTAATCAGTTTATGAGCCTGACTTTAATCATTTCAAGCTTTCTTTCGTCTTTTCATGACAAGTTTTCATGCAAATATTTTTTTTTATGTATTAACTTATGTATGATCCCAGGAAGAGCTGGTCTTAAACAGTTGTAAATTGGAGCAAGTTCCGTTTCTGATACTTCAGACTCACTCCTGTGTCCTTTGTCCTGTTTACTGTCAACACTTCCTTTCCCTGTGATTGCCACAGTTACAAGCAGAGCCACAGATCCAGTTCCTGGCTCTAATGCTAGCAACTCATACCTTTGCACAGGCTACAATTAGTTGTTTCCTGTAACTGCTGTATTGCCATGTGTCTGTGATGGTGAGGCCCATGCACACTGGAAAGCATCTCTCGAGTTAGCGGGAGGGAGGTTGGGAGCACCCTGAGGTGGCTCCTCAGGCCAGAGTTTGAGGAGGGAGTGCATCAGATCACTTCTATTGGCATACATAGTTTTATTCATATTCATCAGGTGTTTCAACTGATTTTCTAACCGTTTAGAAAACAACATCTATATTCTCTGCACCACACAGTGGCTCTGTGTGAAATTTTTAGTAATTCAAACAAAAGCTCCCTTTGGCTTCACATGACTGAACATTTGATTAAAATTACAGAGACTGAAGTAGTACCAGGCAGCACCTTGAGGATATGCAGGGAGCATCTGCTGAGGTAAGCCTTTCAAACTGAAATGTCAGCTCCGGAGGAAATATGCACAGCACAAAATTAAATAACAAACACAGAGCGGAGAGCTCCTAAAGGTGTTGGGCCCAAGGTAAGCCTATTAGCTATTGCTTAAGTGTGGGGCGAAAGAACCAGCCAGAGAACCCACTCAGATGTGCCTTTTGTTTTCATGACCTAATAGACTGCAGTGCCCAACCCTGTGACCTCGGGTGCAGTAAAATTGCAGATCACAGAAGTACTTTGGACTGGGGAGATGGCTCAGTGGAATAAGTGCTTCCCTGGCAAGTGCAAGGGCCCGAGTTCAATCCTGGGTTCCACCCCCCCAAAAAAAAGTGCTTAACAGATTTGTTATACTTGAATTTTAAACTTATTAAGTGGCAAAGTGGTGTATACATTCCAAGTCACCCGTAGAATGACGAATTATGATATTTTTTTTTTTTTTTTTTTGAGACAGGGTCTCACTGTGCAGTTCAGGCTGGCCTTAAGCTCACTTTGTAGCTCAGGCTGGTCTCGAACTAACAACAATCCTCCTGCCTCAGCCTCCCTAGTGCTGGGATTACAGGCATGCGCCACCACGCCCGGCCGAATTATGATATTAAAAAGACTTCAGAACATAAATTTTCAGAGTTCAGGAAAAAGTAAAAATATTTAGCTGAAAGGCAAAGAACTAAGAATTTTTAAAGATCATATAATAATTGCAATAACAATTTGAGTGACAATAAATATTTCTAAAGAGGTGTTACCATGCATCTTTTTTTCCAAGTTTAAGTATTACATTAAATCTGTTTAGATAAGAAAATAAATGACTGTTGTTATTTTCTTGGAAAAATTTCTTATATCATTTTGATCAATACCAGTGTTTCTGTCAATCAATATTGGTTAAAGCTGAGTATATATTATATAGATAATTGCTAAAATTAACATTACTGATTACATCTAACTCTAATTGTTAACAGGCCTATCTTTGTTAACATAATGAAGCATGGTGCTAAGAATATTGTTACTGCAAGTCTCTCAAAATAACCACAGGTATTCAGTTTTAAATTGTCATATCTAGTTAAATAATCGGGTAAGCAATTATTTGGCTGCACTTTGCTCCTGTAATACACTTATTTTTTAAATTTTTATTTTATTTTAAAGGAAAAAAAAAACCAAAAACATTACGGACAAAGACAAAAGCAAGCAACATAAAACAATAACAATGATATAGAATCTCAAAACAAGAACAGAAAATTAACAATGGGGCCAGAGAGATGGCTCAGTGGAATAAGCACTTCCCTGGGAAACACAAGGTCCTGAGTTCAATCCCTGGTTCCACCAAAAAAAAAAAAAAAAAAAAAGAAAGAAAGAAAATTAACAATGGTTGCCATATTATGTATTGTTATTAAATTTTTTGCCCAGATTACCAGATATAGGCATGCAAGATTTAGGAAACAATTGAATATTAACTCTTCCTTTCAATAAACCTTAATTGTTTTCTTGTCCTTTTTATTGTTTTTAAAATTTATTTTATTTTTTCTTTCTGTATGTTAGGGAAGGGTCTACAGGGTGTTCAGGGTCTCACTACTAGATCAGAATCGTGATTCTCCTGTTTACAGCCTCCCAAATGCTGGGATTATAGGCCTGCACCACCATGCCCAGTCTCAATTGCAGTCTCAGTGTGCCCCAGGCATGGAGCTTCCATTGCAAGCTGGGGGATTAAACCCCTGGTGTTTGCACCCACTTGCAGGCACTTTAATCCACTGAGCTATTTGGCTTGCCCATTCAAATTCATTTTAAATAGTATAAAAATGATAGCTAAGACATTAGAAAAGATACACATTAAAGAAAAAGATCAAAGGCATTCAACAGAGATTGCACATTGCTGTCTTCAATGTAGTTTCTCAACTTAGAGATATTAACATATAAAATTGGTCAAAGCAAACATTTTAAACATTAACTGATGCCCCCCCAACTATAGAAATTAGTAGTACAATCATCTTAGCTTTTCTGGGTATGTCCTTCCATGATTTTCCTCCTTCCTTTTCTTCCTGTTTTTTCTCTTTCCCTTACTCAAGGGTATTCCTTATGCTGAGTTTCTTTCCATTTTCCTGTGTCCATTGTACTTGTCAGGTTTCATTCTTGCAGGTTCTTACACGAGGGAGACAATACGATGTTTACACATGAGGCTCTGATTTATTTCAGTTATGAGTACAGCCTCTAGTTGTATGCTTCATCCACAAAAGCCTCAAGTTTATCTTTCTTTATAGCTAAAGACTTAAATTTTGTTTTGGCCAGTCAATGAAAGTGCTACCAAATAAAAATCCCAATGCTTATACTTGAGAACAGGGTAAAAAACTTAAAAGTCTCAGGTATAATTCAGCAAAAAAGGAATTAAAAGGAAGCAAGCTGGAAGAACTATATTATATCTGTGTTACAGTTGTGCTATTTGTGGAAATACCCACAACTCATTAATTTCAGCAAGTGCCACAACATAAATAAAGACTTAAAGATTCTAGAGGTGTTTTTGGGAATGGCTATATCAGGAAGACTTTATTTCAAATATGTTCAGTAAAAGCGCTCAAACATATTTATGTAGAAATTCATGTGTTCAACGTACAAGATTCCTCAATGACTCGTACGGGGATTAGAATGGCCTACAGGAGAGAGAATGATCTGCAGCTGCCACCACTCCTTAGAAAGCCACAGTTGATGCATCCACGACTAGGTGGCATTTGGCTGCTATCTCAGCTTTCAAAGATTAAGTTAGGACTCTGAAGCTATTTGATAGGATGGACTTGAAATTAATCCTGTAGAATAAATTTCTGAATCTAGTCAAGGTAGATTCAAGACCTGGACACACATGGGGGAATTAAACCTCCAGCCTATGCACTAGTGAATTAGGAGTCAAAATAACATTTTAAGGTGAAAAAACATTGTTTGCACTTTAGAAATGGAAATGTGTACTGAGTGAGAAACAAAATATTAAGCACATTCCTATAAGTTCATTGAGGAAAACACCCCAAGGAGTCATAGACAGGAAAATGCAAAGGTCAAAATTGCAGCCCACGAGGCGAACGCGTGCTGGGACTCTGGGTATTGGAATTCAAGATCAAGGTTAGAAGGAGTCACAGCTTTCCAAGGGCTCATGGAATGAGGAAATGGAAAAATGCATTAAAATTGCTTTGACTTCTCATTGATATCAGAATGGACTTTGTTTTGCTAGAACATTTCCTCTACAAAGCGATTTGTATAGCTGTTAGGATCTAGATGTAATATGCAAAATCATTAGAATATACTTCCAATTGAGTGTATCATTGTGAATTAATTTGTACTTCCCCTAGAATTTATAGCTCCATGTTATAGAGTGTTACCCTCTATTTCTCTATGGTGCAAAGCAGATGCAATTTGGAAGATTTAAAGCACTTATTAACTTTTGACTTGGTTGATTCTGTAATGAAGTTAATGAGCCCAGGAATTTATATGAAAATGGTAAGAGAAAGCCCTAAATGAATTTTTGCAGATTTATTCTGAATCAGTGATCAAACTTTTTAAGAAGTCATTTTTGAATGATATGAAGCAAACAAAATAAAACATGAAAGTTGGCGATTTTGTCATTAGCCTAAGCTGCTTGCTGGCAGTAGATTTTATTCTGAATTTGACAGTGGTACCTGTTGGTGTGGACAAAAACAGGCTTCTTGCTATTAGATTTTCTAAGAATATTCTAAATTATTATATTTGCTATAGGAAATTTTACCTGGTTGCCTGTATATTTTCTTTTCTCAACTGGAGATTTTTGGAGACCACACCACTCTATCGAAATTACTTTATAAGGTATCAAATTTGAAAAGCAGTAAAATCTGCATTTTATCATTGGTGTAATTATTGTTTATATATATGCCTAATGATTCTGTGAAGTTGAAAAAAAGACAAAACTCAGAAGCAGAGGGAGCCCTGCCCCACGGAGATGCCGTCTGATCACATAGTCAGACAGGAAAGGCACATGGTAGTGGAAGGAGACGAAAAGCAAGATTACACTTTTCTCCTCAATTAGCAAAACCAGCAGGTAAGAGACATGTGCAAGCAAATTTTTTATTTAATGCATTTCTATGATTCTAGTGCACACGAATAATGCCAGGTTTGTGGTATATGGGTGTTGTTCTGCATTGGGTTTAGTTGTGCACATTGAGTATTTGTACAAAGCAACAACCACAAAATCTTCCTTCCAAAGTTTTACCTCTTGCCCTAATTAGTGTCTGATTTGTCCTTAGCGCTTCACCTTCTAAAATCCACATTAACCACTTTTCTTTGGTCCTTTACCTCTTAACTTCTTGTTTTCTTACTTTTAGCTAATTATGCCCACCCCATTTATTTTGACTTTTCTATTTTATTCTCTGAAGAAATAAAAAGCTGAGGGTCTTATATCTTTTCCAAATGTACAGTTTTCTTTTTCCCTATTTGCCCAATTCTTCATTTTATGAACACATCAATCTTGCCTTTCTTTTTTTCATTTTATG
This sequence comes from Ctenomys sociabilis, assembly GCA_004027165.1. NCBI lineage: Eukaryota > Metazoa > Chordata > Mammalia > Rodentia > Ctenomyidae > Ctenomys > Ctenomys sociabilis. Next base: position 49,889 of record PVKA01011063.1, on the reverse strand, counting down.
TGTTTGGTACAAGGTCTCACTATGCAGCCAGGACTCTTGGTGATGCTCAGTTTTCAGCTTCCCAATGCCAGGATTACAGGCATGTGCCACCATGCCCAGAATCACTGGCCAGTTCCATGCACCTGAGGGTGCGGCCCACAAAGTATGTGGTGCTGGGGATTGAACTCTAGTCCCTGTGCTTGCCTAAGAAGGCGCTCAGCCAGTGAACTATCTCCCCGGCACTTCAATTTTTGTTTCTTAAAAACCCTTCTGTATAGCCTTTTTCAACAAATAACTGTGCTAGTTAATTGTTGCAACAACAATAACTCGTTATTATACTAGTTATTTGTACAACAAATTCACCTTAAAATTAGCAGATGAGAACACAAATAGATTTGTATCGTGTCTCCTTATTTCTGTGGATGGAGAATCTAGCAACAGCTTACTGGTCTCTTCTGCCTGGTGTCTAATTAACACTCTAGGTGAGAGGCCAGCAAAGGCGTGGCTGGGGCTTGTGGTCCACCTGCAATAGAGCCCTTTCCCTGGCTGAGAAGTTGCTGCAGGAACCTCTGGCCCTTGGTGGCTCCCTTTTTCAAGGCCTCTCTGAAGCCCCTCGGGGGCAGCTCTCTGTTTTCCACAGGAAGTGACCCAGAAGGGGCAAGGCAGAGGCTGCAGTGATCTAACTCATCCAACATCAGAAAATACCCAGGCGTGACCCAGGCCGGCCTGTGCCTGGTGAGGCCACCTCCAGGCCAGAATCGCAGGTCAGCACGTTGGCCCTTGGTTGAGTGAGTGTCCTGCGGGTGACTATGGCCCTCACTTGGCTTTCAGCTCTCTCAGCTGCATGCTTTGTAGGAAGCACTAGTTTTCTTTGAAATTTAGTCCAATTTTATCTTCTTCTATCAAAAGGTCCATGTTTGTAGTTTATAATCTTGCAATTGTCCAAATCTCCAGTGTCAGACATTGGATTATTTGCTCAACATGAGTTTTTTACTAAAACATACATTTTGCAGTAATCATCTTCTAGCACAATATTTGTAACTTTTATTATCAAGTTATAAAACCTGTTTTTTGTTTGTTTGTTTAACTCTACTTGACTTCGTTCTAATCTAGGTTGTCTCTTCTTTTGGGTTCTATTATTGTTATCACAAACAAAGAATATTCTGGAAGCATTCTTTTCCAAAAATATAACCTAAGACAGGCCTGAGAGACCCAGGGCAGCTCGCTGGCAGCTTCCTGGAGCCCCACCCCCACACCCACTGAGTGAGTGGGAATTTTCCCATCTCTCTCGGCATCCTGATTTGGTGAGTGTGTGATGAGTCTGAGGAAGAGCGTTTGGCATCTCCCTGTGAGCTCTGCACCATCCAGAGCCTCAGGCCCGAAGATATCCTAGCCAGAGACCTGTCTGAGACACCCCAGACAGGCCTTCCTGGAAACTAATGGAGCCCCTGCCTCCAAGCCTGCCAGGGGAGAGAAAACTTTTGTGACTCTCACGGCACTCGATCCACCATCACCCAACCTAGTGAGTGTGAGGGATTAGCTGCTATGCTCCCCAGTGCTCCCTAGGACAGAGACCAAAAAGAGGGGAACCACAGGCTCACAGTTGTACTATAAGAGCTCCAACAAAAAGGATCTAAACACAACAGCTACCCAGGTGAGGCATAACTGGATAATCCAAATTTAATATATTGGCACCCGAATTTCATTATGCACTAAGATTATAACTGCACCAAAGGTCTATACCGAAAGTCAGAGGTCAGTGCTATACAAAATGACAAAGACAAGGAGAGAAATTAAATCTCAGGCTTCGAGTCCACCAATAAGTGCAGGGGACACTAGCTACAAAGCCACTGTGATGAAATCAACATGGTATTGGCAATGAAATAGACTTGAGCATCAGTGGAATAGATTAGAAGACACAGAGGTTTCTGCAAACACACTCAGCCACCTGATCTTTGAAAAAGGGGCCAAACAAGCTTACTGGAAGAAAGATAGCCTCTTTGACAAATGGTGCTGGAAATCATGGCTTTCTACATGCCGAAAACTAAAACTTGACCCAGGTCTATCACCATGCACTAAACTAAAGTCAAAATTGATTACAGAGCTAAACATTAAAACAGAAACACTCAATCTCCTGGAAGAGAAAGGAGGAGGAACTCTTGAAGACATAGGGGTAGGCAAAGAGTTCATGAACAAACATGTATTTGCATGGGAAACGCTGAGACAATCAACAACGGAATCAACTCTTCTTGAGGAGTTAGAGCCCTCGAATTTAAAGACCCAATTCAGAAATGGACATCTGAGATGAATACACACTTCTCAGAGGATGAAATGAATAAATATATGAAAAAATGTCCCACACCACTAGCCATCTGTAAAATGCAAATAAAAACCACACCGAGATAGCATCTCACTCCAGAAAAAATGGCTATCATATGAAAATCAACCAACAACAAATGTTGGAGAGGATGTGGGGAAAAGGAAACATTTCTCCACTGCTGGTGGGAATGTAGACTGGTGCAACCATTGTGGAGATCAGTGTGGAGACGCCTCAAAAGAGTACACTGGAAATCCCATTCAAGCTGGCTGTCCCCCTACTGGGAATTTTCCCAGAGGAACTGAAAACATTATATCATAGTGATATATGAGTACCTATGTTTATGGCAGCACAATTTATGATAACAAAATCTTGAAAACAACCAAGATGTTCATCACATGAGGAATGGTTGCAAAAGATGTGGTATTTTTATACAATGGATTATTACTCAGCTATAAAGAATGATAAACTTGAAGCATTTCTATTGAAGTACATGCCACTTGAACATATATTCATAGATGAAGTGAACCCAGACATACATGTGCAAATATCGTATAGTCTCCCTGGTATAAGAAATCAAAAGAAGACATAGAAATAGAAATGTATAACAACAACTAAAAAGAATTGAGTCAGATAGTTAGGGCAAACTGAACGGCATATGCTGCAGGGTACTAATCAGCTTTTCTTCTGGATGGTTAACAACCTAAGTTCACAGATCAAAATTGGAGAAATAGAAGAGCCACAAGGTCAGCCAACATTTTGGCCCTAGCCTTTCAAAGTCAGTGAAGACTCAAGACATAGGAGAACCTGTACTGTAACATCATGAAACTCAGTTGTGCCCCAAATTTTCTGATAAATGAGATTATGGAGCCACAGAGGAAAGAAATTGATGATATATAGTGTGCTTTGGGAGAGTCACATGGAAAGTAAACTTTCTCTCAGGCTTTCAGAGAAAACAAACTGGTAAACAATGGCCATGACTGACACAGACAAAGGATCTACAGAGTGAGGTACAGGATTACAAGATAAACCCTGAGGGGATTTGACTGACCTCATCAGATATAAAAGCTTCATTTTTTTGTTATATAGGTCTTGCTTTATCTTGGTCTTAATGATATAGCAAAAAAAGTATAAAAATGAGGTATATAACATGGGGCCATAATAATAAGTTGAGCTGTAAATGGCTATGGTCGACAACTTCTTCAGATAACTCACTATTATTGTGGACTGCTGGACTGTGTTTGATTCTGTCACTGAGTTCAGGCAGCTATAATGGTTTAATGACAATGGAGTACCCATCTTTGACAGGTCCAGTAAAAAAAAAGGGATACAAAGCAAGAACCATGATGTGTGTGTATAAACAATATAGTTAGGATAAATATGCAGTACTTCTGCATAATTTTATTAGAGGCAAGATTTGCATGTATAGTGGTTGGATAGGATATTATGTCAGCTTCTAGTATTAGTGACAATCACTAGAAAGATAACGTACAAAGTATTAATTATTGAAACTGTGCTATGATTCGGGTTTAAAAAATAAGATAAGTATGCAGATACATTATTTTAATTTATTGATTAAAGACATCTGCTATAACTGTGTATGTACCTTGTATTATAACAAACCATTACACAAACAATTTGTAGTACATTAATTATTGACTCTGTCCTGTTAATTTGATATGAAGCTGTCTCATTGCTATTTGTTCTTTAATAAAAAAATATAGCCTAGGTTTTGCTCAAAGAATTGAAGTTTTATGTTCACAGAAAAACTTACACATGAATGTTTGTTTATTTGCAACAATATTTCCAACTGCCAAAACTTAGCAATAATCAACATGTCCTTCAGTACATAAATGAATAAATAAGTTATAATACATCCAAATAATGGAATATTATTCAGCACTGAAAAGGTATACTAACAAGTCAGGAAGGTACACAAAGGAAGCCTAGATTTCTATTAATAAATGAAGAAGCCAAGGTGAAGATGCTACATAGTGTGCGACTCCCATTACCTGGAAAAGACAAATGCTCAGAGACGATAAAAGATCAGTAGAAGGTCAGATGTAGCAGTACATGCCTCTAATCTCAGGATTTTGGGACACTGGGCCAGGAGGGCCACAAGTGTAAGTTCACTCTCAGCTACATAGAGAGACCTTCAAAGCCAGAAATGAATCCCAAGCCACACAAGCTGGGCGTGACCACACACTCCTGCAATCCCAGCCCTTGGGGAGGCTTGGCAGGAGGGTCTCACCTTCACGTCATGCCTGGGCTACTAGTGAGACCTTATCTAAAAGTGAAGTATAAAAAACGCTTGTCTGGGGACGTGGCCCCGTGAAAATTCCAAGTGCTACCAAACACAAAAAGTTGTTGGTTATCAAATTCTTAGAGAAGGGGAGGAGAGAACAGAGCATTGTTCATAGATAGCAAATATTCTCCGTGTACAACAATGGGGGACAGACATCATTTGGCTTTTGTACAAACCCATAAAACGAGTCCCTCCAAGAGTGAACTCTCCTGTGCAGCGTGGGTTAGCACAGTGAGTCCCAATATGGGTACATGGATCATACCGGAGCTCTACTCTGCTGGGCGGTGTTGGTGAGGGACACTGCATGTGTAGGGGGGAAGGGAATGTACAGTATATCCCAGCACCTTCTTAAAGTTTCTCTAAAAGTGCAAACTCCTTAAAACCTATTTGAGACTCATCATGCTTTTTCCTGGCTTGGGACACATTGAATCCACTATGTTTTAACCCACTCTCCTTTTCAGAGAGAATAGCATTGTGAGGTGGTGACACACCTCCGCAGCATAAGTGCCTGCATGGGGAGCCCAAGGTCCTGAGGTCTTTTTCAAAACTGGAGATTGAACTCAGGCCCTTGTGCTTGCCAGGGAAGTGCTTATTCCACTGAGCCATCTCCCTGGAGACGTTCTGCGTTTGATTCCTGGGACCAAAAACATCCCAGATATATTCTGTCCTGAGGATAGTGTTAAAGGCCAGAATATGGGAATTAAGAACATATTTTATTGCTTCTCATGAATCCTGAAGTTAAGCAAGTTGTTCTGTTTGATACATATGTTTTTCATTTTGTGAAATTTCAGGGTCTGTGTTTATATGAAAATTTTCCTCATCGTTCCACTTAAAAATAGGTTCTTACTGACAAAGATTGTTAGAATGAGTATTTTTCAGTTTGAGTTTACATGTGAGTAGAAAGTTAGAGGCCAGAAATGGAGACATTAGATAAAAGGAGCGAATCTAAGGCACAGAGCCATGGAAGAACTAGTTGATGGCTCTTGGTGTCTGATCTGAAACTTGAACCAATCTCATGTGAGAGTCATTTGCTCACCAATGGACTGGGCTAGAGGCCCTCCTGCCTCCTATTTCCGCGGCACAGCTCTGCAGGCCTGCATCTGCCATCGAGACAGCCATCGCGGTTTGCTGGGTGGTTTCCGGGTGTTTCCCCCAACACGATGAGGCTGGGTCCTGTTCTGAGGTCGGCTCTGACCTCACTGCACATCACTGTCTGCACTAAGCGGGCAGTGTCTGGCGCCCAGGCTTAGTTTTCTTTATCAGGGAACAGGGATAAGAGTTACAGCCTCACGATCGTTGGATGGAAACAAAACATCAAAGCATCCAGCTAGCACGGAAGGAAGGTAACAACGTGCTTGTGCTGTTTGGTATGTGCTGTGTAAAAGGCTAGTGTGATGCTCAGACTTATTTATGTGGCTTAGTGCCAGCTTCTTTTCAGAACAACTCTGTGTTCTGAAAAGAAACATTCTGTTCTGAAACATTTAAGAAATGTTTTGGTAGTCTTCTGTACTGATCAAAGTCCTTCACATAATCTAAAGTTTTACACTAGACATGAAAAATATCACTGATGAATTCAGTATTAAATGGCTTAAGAAGGAAGGCTTAAAAAAGAGTCTAGTTTTAGAATATATTGGCAACCCATGCGATTTTGATAATATCTTGCTTGCTTTTCTCTCTCATTGTTGAAACAAAATGCTCCACATCCAAAACTAAAGAAGGAAAGGCTTACTTAGCTCACAGCCCATAATCAGCTGGCTCCAGGGCAGAGTGGCACATGGCAGAGGACAGCAGCTCAGGGTGGTGGAAAAACGGTAGAGTGGGAGTGAAAGGGAGGAGCAGCAGAGAGAACAAGCCCCCCTCCCTCCTCTGTGCTGAATTTCGGCTGCCATGCCGGGGCTGGCGCGGCACACCCCTGTCACTCTAGCAGTGGATCATGAATTAATCACGAACTCTAGAAGCCTGCCCCATGACTGCATGAGGCCTTGGTGCATCTCGACACAGGCCATAACAGATAACTTCTGCATAAAAATTTGTTTGAAAGAGGTAACTTTTAGTAAAAATGAGAAAAATATGGTATTAGTAAAAAGGTGCATCTTATCACATTTTTCCCTTTGTGTTCAGTGGATGTTTAACTCAATCAGTTATTTAAAAGGCTACTTTTACCTCTCTATGACTTAAAGACAAATAAGAAAAGAATTATTTATTATTAAAATTGCCAGCAGAGAGTGTTATAAAATTGTATAAATCCTAGAAGATGTTGAATGTTAGAGGACTCCTAAGCATAAGAAGAGATTCTTAAATTTTACTATGGGGACTATTGCCTGAGAATTGGATTCTAATAGTTCCTTCTGTTTGGCCTCAAGCTGATGATTAACTAATGGAAGAAAACTAATTTTTTCTTGGAATGGTTTTGCACAGTTAGGAGCACAATAAGTTCTATGTCTTCCCTTAAGCTTAAATGTCACTAACTGAGAGACACAGAACATCAGGTCAGATAAACCACTAATTTTTTAGACTTAATGTCTGTTTCATTTTTATGGTTATTATTCTTAGTTGGCACTAGCCTGGATGATATACACATGAGGGTTGAGATGGCACGCAGAGTTGTATTAACTTTAGTGCTCCTCCAGGTGAGAGGATCCAGTAGTCAACAGAAACCCCTGACCTGTAATAAAGGACTGGAGGTTTTATAAGAGCTATTTTATAGGTGATCAGGCACAGCCTTCTAAGTAGAAGGTAAAAATGCAGAACTGCAATTTTCTTTTGTATCAGGAAATCAAACTCAGGACCTGTGCTTGCCAGGCAGATATTGTACTGGTAAGCTTTATCTCCAGCTGCCACAGTTTGATTTTTTTAAAATGTAAAAATAGAAAAAAAGATGTTACAAGAAATTTTACAATTAAAATAGAGAAATAAATATTTGGTTAAACAAACAAAGCACAAAACATTTAAAATCTGAAAGTATCAAAATGAGATATGAAAATGTATTTGAAAAACACAAAAATGGGACTTTCAAAATGTACTTACAAAATCTTAAAATATATGAGTTGATTTCACATAGTAAGTAATTAGTGTTTATTGAGTAAAAAGGTTTAAAGTTTTCTGCTATAGATGCTCTTGAATTTCAAGCTCTGGATGTTTTTGAAGAGGGATAGATGCTGAGTTTGTTGGGTTTCTATGATGTGTCTTCTAGTGTTTTAGGTACCTCCTGGGCTACCTGTACAGCAATCCTATGAGGAATCATTGCTCCATTTAAAAATGCACCGCCTGAGGCTCAGAATTCAGCTGGCTGAGGCATGAGCTCTCGGTCTTCCTGCTATATAAACCTCTATATTCAAGAGGAAAGAGAAGACAAGGGCCAAAGGCCAAGCTCACCGGCAGGATTCACTAATGCAGAAGGCATTTACTGCATGCAAGTTATGAACCAGATAATCCCCAGAAGTGAGAAGGGACAAAACAAACTGTGGCTTTATGAGGTGCTGGAGTCAGGCTCCAACTGATGATTACATTTTTAAGTAAATAAATGATGACCAATAATCCAGAAAATCTCAAGGTGCATTGGAAGCACAGAGAGGGCCTGACTATTCCAGTCAAGGTAGGGCTTTTTGTTTGTCTGTTTTTCATGTGAGTCCTGAGCTAAATTCCAATGAAGTAGGAGCGAGTTCAGTGGCATGAAGTTCACACTGGGAAGGAGACAGGTGTATCTGTAGTGTTCTCTGTGGTCAGAGAATGGAGAAGACTTGATATGGGTCAGAGGAAATAAACAAACAAGGCTGTATTCGAGCATCCCTCCCTGGTCTAAGACAGGTGGTAACAAACCACTGAAGGGTTTTAAGCAGAGGAGTACAGTTGTATTTTGCCTTTGAAAATGGTCTGGCTGCCCATAGTGCTATTAATGAGGCCAACTGCTGTCTTCTAGTCAGGTTATCACGATGGTGCTGGACCCGTGACCACCGAATAGGGAGGTGAACGTGCAGCTGAGGAGGCATAGTCAGCCAGCAGCCCAAGAAAAGAACATCCAAATGCTTACCTTTGTTATTTCAACCATTTACATTTATAGTTTTGTAATGTGCTGATATATGTATATTTAATGACCTGAAATGTAGACGCTCGAACACTATTTTGAAAGAGAGATGAAGAACAGGAATCTACTTGATAGGGCTTGGTAGAATCTGTTGGGTTTGGGTAGGACTTGTACAAGTGGATGGAAGGTGAAGGGGATTTCAGATCAGAGAGAAGAAACATAAAATGAAAACAATTTGATTTTAGGATGAGTTTCTGATTCTATGGCTTAAGTAGAAATGTCTGAAAGATAGATAGATGTACCAGCACTAAAGAGAAAGAAATATGTAAAAGAGAGCTATAAGTTTCAGAGTCAATAGAATGACAAGAGTCAATTAAAATAGCATAAGTTGATGGAGGTAGCAACGGACTCTATTTCAGAGCACAGAAATGATGAGCTGGCCCCAGAGCACAGAAGCACAAACCCCAAGCTATCTAGAAGGTGCAGGAGGAGAACGGGATGGCAGGTCAGAGAGAAAGGCAAAACTGAGGCAGAGGGAAATTTCTTAGAAAGCAAAACAGGGTTTCTGTGCAGGGGGTATTGGGGGACAATTTTGTGAAAGTAGAGAGCTAAGAAAGCTAATTTTACACTTAGAATTAAACATAGCATGATTTGAGGGATCTGAGTGGGACACTGGGAATTCCTGGGAGGAGGGCGAGCAGCCAGGGTGAGGGCAGGGGTGGACTATGAGGACAAGGACTGATTCAGAAACTTTGTCAATGTGGAGGAGACAGTCCAGAGCCTCAGAGATAGAGCAGCACACTGGTAGGATCTTTTCCTTAATCTAGCTAGGGTGGAAAATCACACGCTTAAGTGCTGTTAATGGAAGGACACTTCTGCAGCCACCATGGGGACAGAGGGGTCTGTGATCTCTTTCCTGGTATTGCAAATATCTATCTCAATTCCTGTGGCCGCTTTAAACAACAAAACTAGAGCAAGGTTTTCCACAAACACAATGTGTGAACTGAACTTATAGAGAAGAATATATTGAACCAGATATTTTCTTCCCATTACACTAATAAGGGAGACAGTAAGTATTCTGATATACAAGGGGCACAGAGGTCAAAAGAGACCTCCGTTTAAGTAGCAGGATACCAGATCAACACGCCAAAGCTGTTAGCATTTGTGGAGACCAACAATTAATGGGATGAAAAGGACAAAAAACAGTGGATTTGCTGCAGCATTAAGGAAAATTAAATACCTAGGAATTAACCTAACCAAGCAAGTGAAAGATCTTCACTGCACTACAGTAGAAATTAAGTACTCTGAAGGAAGAAGTAGAACATGACACCAGAAAATGGAAGGATCAGAAGGAAAGATCTTTATTTTCTTCTTTTTTCAGAGCAGACCCTTCTTCGTAGACAGGCAGAATCAGCATTCTCAAAAAGCCAAAACACACAGATTCAATGCAGGTCCAATGAAAACACCAAAAACACCATTTATATATCTAGAGCAAACAATCCTAAAATTTGTATTGGATCTAGAAGAGATGCAGAAGAGTGAAAATTATTTTGGGCAATAAGGGCAGAGCAGGAAGAACAGCAACTCCTTACTTCAAGCTATATGGCAAAGCAGTAGTGAAAAAGAAAACATCATGCTACTGCCAAAAACAGATGCATAGAGCAATGGAATAGAATTTGGGTTCAAAAGGTTCTTCACATTCAACTATGTGATCTTGATAAAGGGGTCAAAAAAGTCTGTTGGAAGAAAGTAGCCAATTCAACAAGTGGTACTGAGAATTTTGCAGAACACTGAAGCTGGCTCCCTCTCTTTCACCATATACTGTATTAAAATGACAATAAATCAAAGATCTAAGCACCAAAGCAGAAACACTAAACCTACTGGAAGACAAAAGGGATGGATGAAACACTTGAAGACTTAGGTATAGGAAGCGATTTTCTAAATCACATAGAAAAATAGCAGCAAGAACAAACAAAATGAAATTGCATCACATTAAAAATGTTGGTAGAGCAAAGAATCAATCAGTAAAGCAAAAAGACAACCTACAGAATGGGAAAAAAATTGCCAGCTAATCTTCAGACAGAGAACAGATATGTAGAATATATAAAGAACTCAGAAAAAAAAAAATCAAGCTCCCTGAAATTAAAGAAGTGAACAAGAGAAATGAAGAAGAAATACAAATGGTTGACAAATACATGAAAAAATGCTCAAAAATCTGTGACCATTGAAGAAATGAAGTTTAAAATAATGCTGGAATTTCACTTAGCTCTAGAAAAATGGCACTTACTAAGAAATCAAAGAATAAACACTGGCAAGGTTGTAGTGATAAAGGAACTCTCTTTCATGGGCAAAGTAAGAAAACTAGTACAGTCATGGAAATCAGTATTGAGATCTCTCAAAGATCTGCAATTAGAAATTCAGTACAACAAAGCTGTCTCCCTTTCTAGGTATCTTCCTGAAAGAGTTTGTCTCGCTGCGGTGACACATGCTCACCACAGTTGATAGCCACACAATTCATAATGGGGAAAGCATGGAAGCAGCCTGGATACCCATGAACAGATGACTGGATACAGAAAATGTGGCATCATACATCATGGACTAGTAAAGAAGGACGGCTTTGAGATGTTTGTAGGGAAGTGGATGTATCTGGGTGACAATCTTGAATGAAGTAAAGCAGATACACAAGCTCAAGGATTGTGTATTATCTCTCATTTGAGGAAGGCAAAGTAAAAACAATGAAATGGTAAAGGATGGATAGAAAGGTATGAGAGGATGATCTGTTGCATCAGGATGTGGTCCAAGGGAACAAGGGCGAGAGAGGAGGAGGCAGGAAAGGGGAACTACGACTGGAGATCTGCCACAGAGGAGCCTAATACCTGCGATCAGTGTGGCACTATAGGCCACAACACAAGCTAAGACAAGTAATATCAACAGGAATGAAAAATGAGATAGGGGAATTGGAGATTAAAAAAAAAAAAACATGGCATAATATGCATATGGAACCACTCCCCAAGATAACCACAAACTACATAAGCTGCAAAGACATACAAATAAAATTAAAAAGAAAAATAAACCTGCATTTAAAAGCAAATGTGCAGCAATGGAATCCTAGAGAGCTTCCCAATATTCATGCCTGGGTGAAGTGGCATTTGAGAAGAAAACATAGTAACCTTGCTAGCACCTGCTGTTATCCGAGTACGGCAGGTGGTTGACTCACTGAGGTTGGGATCTGAGAGCAGGAAGAGCCGATGGAAGCAGCTGAGCTGCCGTTGGTCGGAAAGTGGGACCTCAGCCCAGTGTGCACTTCCCTATGTTGTTGCTGACTTAATTACAGAGATCCGCTTTGATCCCCACTTCACTCTGAAAGTTGCTTTCGGCAGAACTTTTGAAATTTTCCTGTTCTTCCCTAATGGTCTTTCCTAATGTTCTTTCTTCTGAGTATACCACTAATTTACCAGTATTACCTTTTGCTCATCTGTATTTCTTTTGTATACCATTTGGAGACCTTGTTCCAACTGACTGGTGTGTGAGCCCTTCCTTGCCCAGTCATCTATAAATTTAATATGCAAATAAATCATGGCTGTTTCTAGGGCCCAGCTCATTTCTTCGCAACTGCTCTTCATTAAAGGTTTTTAATTGAGTTAATGAATCATGAATAATACATCAGAGAAACATTTGTCCTATTTTTTTAAGGTAAGTATATTGATTAAGGACTTATTTTCATAACTAATGTGGTTTAAGTTTCAAATGCAAGTACAGGAGTAATAAATATTGAAGCGTGTCAGTCACTTTAAGGATGTTCCATGCAAAATTTTCACAATAAGCCTATATGTTGCTGATAACGACCTCTATTCTATACACACGTAAACTGAAGTCAGATTACCTGCCCAACATTTCTCAAGAAATAAGTGGCAGAATTAGGACTTAGTAAGAGACATAATTATGTCTATGTGGCAGCTAAAATGCTCTGGAATGACTTTTATTTTATAGCCAGGGATCTCTGTTGATGTGTGTGTGTGTGTGTGTGTGTGTGAGAGAGAGAGAGAGAGAGAGAGAGAGAGAGAGAGAGAGAGAAAGTGCTCATGTGAAAATTCAAATACGTGTATGTATGTATGTATTCACTGTGCTACCAAATGTGATTATTGCGTATTGCAATGTGTACTGATAAAGCGGAATGCTCCTCCCAACGCCTTCCCTCTTTCATGAAGAGAGCAAATCTCCTCTTCCTCCCCAAGCTAGGGATGGCTTACGCTTCTCTGATGGAAGGAGCAGAGCAGGAAGGCTGTTGCTGCCTTCTAGAGCTGGCTGTTAGGAGCAGCGTGGCTTCATCCTCTTACTGTGCAAGGCTCTGAGCTGCCACGTAAAATACCCAGAAGTCATAAATCACGGTATGCCTTGCTTATTTTTATCTCATTACAATGTATTAGTATCCTGTAACTAGCATGATGTTTAGCTCAGCCTTGTCCTATTTTAATTACAAAGCTCAATGGGCTAAATAAATACTTGTAGTGCACTGAATTTTACCTGGGTGGCTAGAATAAGAAATGGATACAGCCCCTGAACTTTTCTTTTTTAGTGGAAAATCCACAATGTTATTACTAGCACTGTGTGAAAAGTTAATGCAGATTCATGGTATTTATTGCTGACATATTTTTTTAAATTTTTCCAATTAATTTTATTGAGAAAGAAATAGCAATTAGAAAGTTTTAAAACAGGTTAGTAGGACAGTTTCAATAATTAATACATTGCATATTGCTGTCTTCATAATAATTATTCAGAGGACAAGATGCAGATGTGATATCTTGTCTAAACACTATTAGTATAAATCTTTCTTCTCCTTGAACTAAGAGAAAGTAGCTGTATGTCTATTCCATTTTGTATATACAGATATCCATATATATATATTTTTTTCACTATGAAATGGACTTTCATTTATACATTTTTTTTGTTTAGTTTTGTCAGAGATGGGTGTTCTATTGCCATTCAAATATTGTAGGTGCATTATTTTAGCACAATAATCCAATATAGTCCAGTAGTACATAATATACTGCTGTCTTATGACTCCTGAGTATAGCTGAGAAGAAAGACCTACCACTGCATTCAGCTGTGAATTATGTCTTGCTTACACTTTTGGCTACAGTCACATGTTCATGTGTCCTGGCTTGCTAAGCACTATCCTGGGTCTGCTTCAGGGATGCGTGACCTTTGCCCCACCCGTGTTTCCTATCTGGGACAGAGTCTGGCTCCTTTTCACTTGCATGTTCCAATTTCTCTTCACTTGCAACCTCACTTATTAAAGGTTAGTTTGTTTTTCAGGAAAGCTCTGTAAAAGATACTTAAAAATGAAGAGAAATACTAATTGAAATTTTAATATTTTGAGCCATATGAAATTATCACCATTTTACTGGTTATTTTTTAGTCTAAAGAAATACTTATTTCATAGCACAATGTTCCCGGTACATGTTTTTGTGCAAGCTGTACAAAGAGATCGTGAAACATAACAGGTTGGAAAGGGGATCATCCTGGTTTTTCTGAGTAGGAGAGAAGGCTGGGTGCTGAGTGAGTTAGACCTTGCTTTATAGCTTAAAAGAGACAGAGCTAGAATTTGGATTCAGGGCTGCTAATGGAGAGTTTATGAGTTTCCACAGTATCCTCTACAATAATGAGCCTTTATTCTCTGCTTGTAAATATGAGCTTTTCAGCCTTTCAGGTTTTGGACCACATTTAATATTTCAAGGTTAATGTGGTAAATTTTTCTGTTGCCTCTGAAAGTGGGTTGGAGACAGAGTGGACAACACAGCAGGGGAAGACAGTTGCTGAACGCTTCCTATAATGTCCACACACAGACATCTATAATCAATTTCTGAGGAGGCCTGAGTGTTTCGATAAGAAAGAACATGCACAGAGTTACGAGAAAGTAAAAATCATAGAAATTAAAAGCAGACAAGATTGATTAGAAGAGCTCAACACAATATTGAGTATCTTCCAGCTCTTAATTAAATTGAGAAGAGAAAAACCCAGCATAAATTTGGAGGGCAAGGTTTGTAATATATAGGGAGGTTGCTTTTGACCAAACCTGCATACAGTGCTCACAGCCGCCCTGCACCTCTACTTGCAGTGCTCATTTTAATTGGCAAGATATCTCAACTATGCCAAAATAGGTCAAAGGAAAACTCACAGAGCAGCTGAAAAGCCAAAATATGGCTCTGTGATTGTCAGTGAAAGATTCTCTAGAGAAACTGCTGTGACAAGGGGCTCCCGGGAGAGCTGCAGTATGACTGCACTTTATTCCATTTCAAAGAATTTTGAAAATCTGGCAAGAAGGTGAGATACAGTGAGGTGAAATACTTGTCACTGGTGGAATAAGAACAGTAATTGCTAAAATTAACACTGCTCCCTTCGACGGAGAAGAGTTGTCCCTTGGCACAGAGCAGCTCAAGTTCAGAGTCTCTGCAGTCTGAGATGGTGTGAGTTTACCATAGTGAGCACAGGTGTCATCCTCTTAATGGCCAAGGCTCTCAGTTTATTTTTGGCCATTCCTTTCCAATTCCTTTCCATGGCTAAGACTGCCTGCTTGAGACAGCCTGATTCTCCAGCGGTAGTCACATTCACAAGATGACCTACTTGAAAAGCTCTTCAAACTTCCAGTTATTTTTCTTCCTTGAGTGGACTCTTTTTCATTTGTTCACACAGTGAGTACTTCCAGAACTAGCAAGAACCAGAGAAACTGACCTCATGTCCGCTGTAGCACCTTGTTACAAAAGGATTAGAAAAAGATGCAATCTCAAGAGCGTTCTTTAGAAAGCAAGAACACAGACTACACACCCTTGCTTACATACTCTCCACCCTCTCTCGTTCTGTGCTTCTCCTCAGGAATGCGAGTCTCTGAAGGTGCAACGATTTAAATTATTTTGCTAATTCTCTTTTCTTGAAAGTTACTAGAGTCTATTTTTAAGGAGCTTAAAAATAAAAAAGTAGGGATGATACAGTATTTCACTAAACAAGATGATAGGAATTCAACAATGGCTGTTATGTTGCATTCTATTGTGTTCAAATTAGATGTTCAGATTAACAGATATAAGCATACAAAATTAGTCAAAAATTAAGCATTGACTATTGTTTTCAGTAGACCAGTGGAAATCAGCAGTACAGGGTGGCCTGGTAGCTCAGTGGACTAAGGCACCTGCTTAGGCAGAGTGCCATGCTGGCCCTGCCCCAGGGGCACACTGAGACTGTGATTGAGACTGGGGGTGGCACGCGCCTCTAGTCCCAGTGCTTGGGAGGTTGTAACAGGAGAATCACTATGAGTCTGATCTAGTAGTAAGACTCTGAACACCCTGTAGACCCTGTCCTAAATGCAGAACAAAAAAGTCATCAGTATAGTTCTTTGACTGAGCTAATTGCCTTTTATCGCTCAAGATTCTCTAGCATGACATTTACATGAGATGAGACATGTTCATTTACCTAGAACAGTGTTTCTAGTGTCAGGCACATAGAAAGGGTACAATAAGTGTTTACTCAATTGGTACATTTAGAAGCAGTGGGGCTGTTTCTTTGTCTGTTTTAATTTTGTTTTGTTTTGTTTTGTTTTGTTTTTTTGGATTTGGAGAGAGAAACTTGCCAAGTCACTAGCTGCCTAGGCTGGGCTCTCACTTATCTTCCTCCTGCCTCAGCCTCCTAGAGTGCTGGGATTACAGACATGCACCATCACACCCAGTTTTTGTCTGTAAATTTTTAATGGTGAAACTAGTAGAAGCTACCCAGTTGCCCAGCAGTGAGTGTGGTCATCGCTGCTAAGCGTGTTGCTGTGCAGTATCCAGTGTTTTGCTTTTTTTTTCTGAGGGTTTTCCTACTCCAGCAGCAGGAGCAGGAGCACCTGCTCACACCATGCGGGAGAGGTCTGAGGTAGGAGCTGTGGTGCTGCCTTCAGCACCTGACATGAGAAAAAAGCAGGAACACAGGAGACAGACATAGTGCGACAAGGTCAGTGCCATACTAGGTAGTGGATTTGCAGCCTTAAATCATCACATCAAGAGATCGACAGAGACAACTGTGACATGATTGAATTCCTCTCATAGGAAAACACATGTGGTATGGATAACACACTGTGTAAACGTATTTAGTGTAGGGCCTAAGGGTATCACTACACAGATGGGACTTACAGTGATCCTCCTGTTTTCTGCCTCCCAAACTCTGGGATTACAGGCGCGCTACCACACGCAGTCTCAGCTGCCCACTCAGGGCACCCTGGGGGAGGCCAGCACAGCACTCTTGGGATTAAATCTTGGTTCCTGAGCCTACCTAAGAAGGCACATTGGTCTGCTGAGCTATCTGGCCAGCCCTCTTTTTATTTTAATGTATCCTTTTTTTTGTTTTTTTTTTTTTTTTGGAGACAGTGTCTTTCTAGGCTCGCCTTGAACTCATGAAGTAGTCTCGGCATGGTAGCCATCCCCTTCATCAGCCTCCTGAGCTCTGGGATTGAGGCACAGCTGTCCCATCCAGCCTACATGTCATTGCTGGTGTGCACAGACAGTATTACTTAGAAGTTTTCATTTTGAC
This sequence comes from Ctenomys sociabilis, assembly GCA_004027165.1. NCBI lineage: Eukaryota > Metazoa > Chordata > Mammalia > Rodentia > Ctenomyidae > Ctenomys > Ctenomys sociabilis. The sequence continues at coordinate 32,705 of PVKA01011063.1, read as the reverse complement.
AGCATATGTCTAGTAAAAATTTTTTTGCAAGTCACTATTGAAAATGGACAATGAGATATTAACAAGAGATAATTACACATCTCTCCAAGGCATTTGAGAATTAAATGGAATATTCTCTGTAAAGAACCTGACCCTGTGCATTATTAATTGTAGGTAACATTTTTTTTTTTTTTTTTTTTTGGTGGAACCGGGGATTGAACTCAGGCCCTTGTGCTTGCCAGGGAAGCACTTATTCCACTGAGCCATCTCCCCAGCCCCTATTAATTGTATAATAATGAGTGCTATTATGTTTAAAAGAGGTAAATATTAGATGAAATTGTTGTCACTAAATTCATCATAAATTAATGCCATGCTTACTTTTGCTCATGGACACTTTCTCTCCAAGCCAACAAGTGTTTTTCTGACTCACTAATCTTGCAGTTCATCAATTTGGTGGTAATGAAATAAAACTAAGGCCTACAGCCTGCCACACTGAGTGACCTCTGCTCAGCTGTGCACAAGCAACCTGCAGTCCCCAGCCACAGGCACAACCTGCGGTCCCCACAACCATTATTCTTTCTAGCTGTTTTTAATAAGCCTCTTATCTCACACAAACTTGTCTGGTCCTCCAAATAATTTCCCAGACATCCCAAGGAGCTAAAAACTGGCTAGGTTTTTATTGCATGTTTTTAAAGAGTTGGGAAAATTGATATCCTGTCATGCCTATTCCAAGTTGTACTGTGTTATTTTAAATGCCTGATCTTTGCATACCCAGTATTGCTGTTGGGAAGAGATATGCCTAATGTGAAATTAAGTAAGCATTGTTTCTGTATCCCAGGTCATTAATATTGATGGCAAGAAGGCCCAGTTGTATAGAGATGGGTATGCCGCAGGGACACGTACATTCCTAGCTTGCCTGGTAATGATATGACAGGTACGGAGAAGGCAGGTGTTGCCTATGCCATATTTTAAAGTAGTATAATTTTATTTTTCTTTTACAAAGAACTTTTTGATTAATTCTGATGAACAGGTAAGTGGCCTATTCCTTCTTGGAGGAAACTGAACAGTCTGCATAAATCTCATTTAGTAGAGGCATATTCAGTGTTTGAAGCAGGCACTAATCTAAAATCCCAGGCCATTCTCTCTGTTAGTCTCATTCTCTCTGTTGCCAATAATTTAAGAAAATCTAGTGACATCATATCATCAAATCAAAGGCAGAATTTATATTTATATTATCATTTCAGTTTCATAAACACAGATTTATTTTTCAGCTTCTGTTTGTCTTTTCCTAAATTGGCGTGTGCTATTTGTAGTCTCTTAATGCATGCTTTGAATTCACTGGTTACATGGTACTTGCCCCAGTCTTGAGAACACAAAATTGGATGTCTCGAGAAAGAGCAAGAGAAAGCTAACAAGCAAGCTGCTAGAATGCCAGGAAGCCGTGCAAGCTCAGGCAGCACGGAGCTGGCCTGTGGAAAAGCCAAAGGCATTTATGGGGAGTGGCACTGAATACGTTTATGATTAAGTTACCCTTCGCTTGGTGTCAGCGAGCACACGCAGGCCCGAGAGAGCGCTCAGCGGGCACACAGCCGCTGAGCAGCAGCCTTAGGTTATGCTAAGTCTTCACTGTGCAGTGTGCGCTTAAAGACTCAGTCACTTTACCAGTGCACAGTAAATTGCACGATCAAAGAAGAAAACTTGCACAGGAAAGCTGCGGTGTTGAAAACACTGAGGATGTGGATCAATACACCAGAAATTTATGGCCTATAATGAGCGATTTCTCAGTGGCTTCAAAGTGGCAAGCACAGTGAAGGGAAACCACAGGAGGATCTTTTCATGTAAGAGTATCTTCTGGTCCGTGTAATAAATGTAATATAGAGCAAGTGCAATTAACTAAATAGCAACCATTTTTTATTTTTTATTAATTTCATTGAGAAACAAATAGGAATGAGACAGTTTCAAAACAGGTTAGTAGGACAGTTATAATAATTAATACATTGCATATTGTTGTCTTTGTAGTAGTTATTCATAGTACAAGATACAAACATGATATCCTGTCCAAACACTGTTAGTACAAATCTTTTTTCTTATTGAATTAAGAGAAAGCAGCTGTCTACCTATCCTAACTTTTTTTTTTTCAGAACTGGGGATTGAAATCAGGCCCTTGTGCTTTCCAAGGACCTAACTATTTTGTATATACAGATACAAAATGGTTCTTCATTTGTATCCCCTTTTTTGTTTACTTTTGTCAGACATGGGTATTCCATTGTCATTTCAATATTGTAGGTGTGTGAATTCCGCAAAATAATCCAATATATTCCAGTAGTCCATAATAGTGGTGGGTTATCTGTAGGACTGGCAATGTCACAAGTTGTTGACTTGAGCCTTTTACAGTTCAGCATACTAATATGGCTTTACTTTTTTATACCTTGTTTTTATACATTTCTGCTGGACAGTTAAGACCCAGATATAGCAAGACTTATATAAGAAGAAAGGTAACTTTTGTATCTGACAAGGTCAGTAAAATCACCTCAGGATTTAAAGGCTGCAAGGACAGCCAACATTTTGGCCCTAGCCTTTCAAGGTCAGTGAGGACATAGGAGAACCTGTACTATAACATTCTGTAACTCAGTTGTGTCCTAGATTTACTGATCAAAGAGATTAGGAGGCCACAGAGAAAAGTAGTCTATGATGTAGAGTGTTCCTAAGGAGAGTCACATGGAGAGAAAACATTCTCTCAGGCTTTCACTGAGAGCAAATTGGTCAAGTAATGGCTGTGACTCATTGACATGGCTGACGCTGACAAAGGATCTACAAACTGTGGTACAGGGTTTCAGCAACCATTTTTTAAATAAAAAAATTAATATTTAGAAGAATATAAACATGTCAATTAGCTCATATTGAAATAAAAATATTAATAGTTGAATGCCTGTTAAAATCATTAAGACAAATGTAAACATTATTTCACAATAGAAATGCCTGGCCAAGATAAATTTTCAAATTTTATCAGATAAGAAAACTAAAAGACATTCCAATTTTTAAAATATTATTTAAATATTTATTTTGATGAGATCTTCTCTTCACTCTTCAAGAGCTCAGTACAGCACTGTCAACTATAGGCAGAACATTGTTCAGTGGTCTTCAGAAAGTTATTAGCATTGCAGAACTGGAGCTTTATACCCACTGAACAGCAACTGACCATTCCCCTCCTGTTGGGCTCTGGAAGCCCTGAGTTGCACTATAAATGCATAACATAAACAGAATCATGCAGAATTTTACTTGTCACTTTATTAAGAATTTAAAAAATTTTTTTCAAAATTATCTTTGGATTTCAGTTGTTTCTGGTGCATCTTCATGTACATACTGTGAGCTCTTGCAGGTGGGACAACTCCAGTTTTGTTTACCTGGAGGTTCATTCCTCTCTGCAGATTTAGTACATTTTCAGCCACTATTCCCTGAATATTATTTTTGTCCTTTTCCTTTTTTCTTGAGACTCCTGCAATACTGTATTTGTATGCTGGAGGACATACCATAAATCCTAAAGGCTTTGTGCATTTGCGTTCCTTCTTGTGTGTGTGTGTGGTTTTCTTTTTAGTATATTTGGTTCAGGGTCTCATTATGCAGCTTGGACTCCTCCTGATCTTCTTGTTTTCAGCTTCCCAGTGCTGGGATTATAGGTGTGCACCACCATGCCTGGTCTTGGTGGCTGGTTCGATGTGCTCTGGGGGCATGTGATGTAGGGGACAAACCTCTTTCTTTTTGTCTTTTTAAAAAAGTTTGCCATTGTAATTGCAGCAGTTGAGTGGGAATGCTGAGGTGGGAGGAGCACTGTGAGTTCAAGGGGTTACACAGTGAAGTCCCAGCTGGCCGGAGCCACATAGAGACCCTGCCTCAGCACAATGTAGGCTTCTACGAGTTGCTTTTATATCACTCGTTTTAAGCTTATTGCTAGTCTGCTTGAACAAATCTGCTATTGATGATGTCTGGTGAACTTTTTAGTTCAGTTATTGTATTATGAAGTGTTCTGTAGTTTCTTTGGCTTTATTTCAAGATTTCTATATGTTTGCTTATATTCTAGTTTTAGTCACTTCTCATTTTCCTGATTTTGTGTAGTTGTGTGTTTGTGTTCCTTTGTAACTCACTAAACTTCTTTGAGATAATTCATTAGAAGCATTAGTCAAATAATTCATGAATCTCCTTTCTTAAGGTCAGTCATTAGCTTTACTTCTATGTCTGTGACCCTTACAGGTTTCATTCATGACTCTGCATTTATAGACACAGATGTCACTCCCAGTCTGTGTGGGGCTCAATCCACACCAATATGCTCCCTGAGAAATCCTGGGCTCCTCTGTGGAGTTTTTCTCTGGACTATGGCAACCATGAGCAGGGTGGACCCATTCTCCTCTGCCCCAGCCTCATCCCTGTGGGGGAGCCTTGGGTTCTGTCCTTCTGGTCTCTCTCAGCAATGAGATAACATATCACCCCTTTACCCTTTCTTCTTTCCTTTTGGCCACTTCCATCAAATTGCAAGAGTCCCATCTACACCCTAGCTGAGGCTGGGTGGCAAGCAATGTCCTGACAGCGGGGCTATTCTTCTTGCCCGAGCTAGGGGTAACTGCCACTCCTCTCAACCTTGCAGAGCCTTGCTGGCCAAAGATAACTCCCTGTACTTTGCTCTGTTGACAACCTTAGGCATCTGGTAAATGCTAGTTCAGCCAATTCTTCATCCCATTTTCTATCAGAATTTTTGGACATCAGGAAATTTAGGGAAACTCTCTGACTCAAATTCTCTCTCTCGTTTACTAAAATCAGATAACAAGAAGAAAATTCCATACCCATTCCAATTATACATATAGAAATGAAAATCATAAAGGGAATATCATCATCGCTAACCACAAAACAATTAAGCATATATAAAAATGATGCAGTCAAACTTTGGGGTATTCATTTTATGTCTGAAAGAACCATTTAATTTCAAAACACACGAATGACACATGGCGGTCATGCCTGTAATTCCAGCCCCAAGGAAATGGAGACAGGAGCATTGCTGTGAGTCTGGGGCCTGCCTGGGCTTCCTAGTGAAACCCGGTCTCCAAAGACAAAATCAAATCAATCAATCAATCAATCAATCAAAGAATGAATATATGCAATTTAACTTGTTAGCAAATTTAAAAAAGGAAAACTATATGATTATCTCAATTGATATAGAAAATACATGATGAAATACAAAGTAGTCCATAAAAGTAATTATTCTGAAGTTAAAATTAGGTTAATTTTGTGCACTTGATCAGTTGATTCTATTCATTAAGGGTGCTGAAATTATTTTAATTAATTGAGAAACAACAGAAGAATTATTAGGGGAGCTGGGCCCTGGCAAGCTCAAGGGTCTGAGTTCAATCCCTGGTTCTGCAAAAAAAAAAAAAATTACTGGGGGCCGAGAACTATAAGCTGGCACAGCATCTGGCCAGGGGGCTCCCTGCTCTGTCTGCTACAAGGCTGGTGTGCGAATGCTGAAATCGGTTCCCTCTTGGGCAAGGAGATTCGCACTCTGTGTGGTGGACCTTGTGTGGTTTCCTTCTGCCACCGCCTCTGTGCTGAGGCTCCAGAAGCACCCCTCTCCCTTCCCTGAACTGGCCAGTGTAGCACCAGCTGCTGAGATTCAGGCCTCTTGTTCTTGCAGAGCAGCTGGCGGTCCCAGTCCCTGCAGTGCAATCTCTCCTCTGTGTCTTGCTGTTTCTTTTCTTCCTGTAACACAGGCAGGAGGTTGGGACCTACCACAGGGTCCCCCTGGGAAGGGTCACTAATAAGAATTATTTTGAAAATACAGAATTATGAATAAATAATGTTATTGCCATTTCTAATCTATACTATAGTGGGAAGTCTCAGAAGAGCATAAAACTATTACAAATGGAGAAGCAGGAAAGGCCAACATACAGCCATAATGCCACATCCATTTATATAGAAAACCTTAAAGAGTCTACAAACAACTTATTAAAAATAACATTCATCAGAGTGACTGAATAGAAGATTTGCACACTAGAATGATCATATTTAATTTGCCATTATGCGATCATTTTCATATAAAATTATTGCCTAATCTAGAAACCATTTCTAAATAATAAAAGAAAATAATAAAATATATTACCTCTTACATGATTTCTAGTGTTAATGAACCATATCAAGTATCCAGAAACACAGCTGACATATGTTGTCTTAGCTTTTCTCGTTGCTGACACATAGTACCTGACACCCAAATTTCAAGAAGAAAACGTGTGTCTGCTCACAGATTGCAGAGGCTTCAGTTCATAGTGGCTGACTCCAAGGCAGAGGGGCGTCGTGGAGCACAAGCAATCCACGGCAGGGAAGGCAGGAAACAGCCGCAGCAAGCGGAGGAGCAGCCGCCCCGCAGCCTGCCTCCGCTGTTATCTCTCCTGGGCTACGGCCTTCCTGGGGCTGCCACCCACACAGAGGCTGGGCCTTCCCAATATTCACATGCAGAGCTGTGCTAAGCCACCCAGCGGACCAAGCTGGGTGACATCACACCCCTACTCCTAACGGACCAAGCTGGGTGACATCACACCCCTACTCCTAACGTCACCCACCCGGGATTCACCTTCAAAAGCCCCACCTGTGGTTATCTGTGGTGCTGGAGGACATTTAGATACAAGCCTTCCCCTGAGAAATGTGAGAAATGTTATTACTAGGTAGGGAACAATGTCTGCATAAGTGGAACTTTTGATATGATCAAGAACAAAAAGAATTAAATCCTTTTCCCAACCACAAGCAACCCTATATGAAAAAAGGCAAAATATGTGTAAAACCATTTCAAGAAAAGCAGAAATGAAGCCTACGAATGAGTGAAGAGCTGATTTGTATCTCTGGCACACTAAGACAGATTTATAATTTTATACTTATTTATTGTCAATGCAAACTGTACTTTGAGTTAAGAGTCACAGTGTGGTCATCAGGACAGTTGCTGTGCATCATTTATTTCTGAAAGCTCCAGGCTGGCTTACCACACTTGTATGAAACTGTGGGCTGTGACACTGGGGTGGGGATAGCCTTTTTCAGCAAGTTACCTTTCCCTCAAGTTGCTATAGCATTATACTCACCCTCTAGTACTGAAGACTCAGTGGTCATAGATTTAAGAGGAAACTTTACCCATCACTGTTAAGGGTTTAGGGTTCTCCAGTTGATCTGTGGACTCAGCCCAATTAAAAGGCATTAATACAAACTCAATACAGGGTTTTAGGAAGATGTTTTAAAGATGATTTTAAAATTTTAGGATGATAATACTAAACAAGAATGGTCAGAACATTTCTGAGAACTTATAAGGAGCAGGGAGTTATCCTTTCTAGCCTCAGAATTTACAAAATTATTACCATTAAAATACCATGGTACTAATCCGGAGATTAAAAATAGAATGAGAATTTGTCAAAGAGGACACATCATGTACTTACAAAGCTTTGATGTATGAGAGAAGCAGTATTTTGGATCACAGGGTAAAAGAAAAGTGGAGTAGAAAAATGGTCATGTATATTCACATTGATTAAATTGCACTTCTACCTTAAACTACATAGAAAAATAATTTTCAGTTCATGAAGTACTTAAATTTCAAAAACAAAGTTTAAAAACAGGAAATATCTTTTTTATACAGGAATTGGAAATATTTTCTTAAATGAAATACAAAATATAGCTCTAAAAGGAGCTATTCATGAAGTTACAATATCCAAAGTAAGAAAATTTGCTGTTGGGATACATTTATGGGTGTCAAATTATATAAATAGAAAAATACATTCTTGGACTGGGGAGACAGCTCGGTGGCATACGCGCCTGTCTGGCGAGCTCAAGGACCTGGGCTGGATCTCGGGTGCTGCGTGCTGTGCTGGCTCCAGAACCCTGCACGCCCTTTCCCAGCCCTGGAACCGGGTGTGGCACGCAGGCCTGTAACTCCAGCCCTGAGAAGGCTGAGAAGGGAGGATCACTGCAAGCCCAAGTTCAGCGAGACCTTGTGCCACATAAATAAAAGATTAAAAACAGAAAAGAAGGGCAGACCACATAGCTCAATGGATTAAAGCACCTGCAAGCAGGTCCAGGGGTCGAACCGGGCAAGCTGAGATGGAGATAGAGACCGGGCGAGTGGCGCGGCCCTGTAATTCCAGCTCTTGGGAGGCTGTAATCAGGGGGATCACTACGAATGCGATCTAGCAGTGAGACCCTGAGCACCCTGTAGACCCTTCCCTAAAATACAGAAAAACCAACCAATCAAAAGAAAGAAAGAAAAATACATCCCTGTTGTGTACAATCAACAGCTTACTAATGCCGAGAATATCTAAGGAGACCAAGGACAAACAAACTGCAAACAACTCTATACGAAAAAAGGCAAAATATGTGTAAAACCATTTCAGAAATGGGGAAGCGAAGCGTACAAATGAGCGAAGACTGATTCGTATCTCTGGAACACTGAGATAGATTTATAATAATTTTTATACTTATTTACTGGCAAAATTAAAAGGCCATCAACAGATTTTTTGGCAACATCAGAAGGTGTGTGGTGGCAGAAATCTTATTCTTTATCCGTGGGAGGATCAAAGGACACAACACGTTTTGCAAATCGCTAGGCACTCTCGGTCACGTCCGTACCCTACAGGCGACTCGCCCCAAGCACCAAGTGCACGCCCAAGTGCCAGCAGCTGTGAATCCTACGCCATGGAGTCTTTCCTACACCGGTCCCGGGGGACCCGCCACCTCTTGTTCCCGGAGTGCCTGTGCTAACTCTTCTGGGGCTCAGGGCTCTCTGCTCTACCTCACTGTCCCTGTGCTCATTTCTTGCCATCCCTTCTCCCACAGAAGGAGTGTCCTTGACATACTGACTGGACACTCATTATCAACTCGGGGGTGTGCTTGCACAGTTGCAGGGGAGCAGCGAAAGCAATGCAAACTTACTTTGTTTCCTTTACCATTCCCCAGACAGAAGTCTGCTCCTGCCCCGTAGATCTTAGAGAGCTCTGCATGTAACACGTTTTTCCTCATCAAAAGCGTTCAGTGTTTCACTCCGCATCTCCCTCGGGCGTGCCCAGAACTCCCAGCAATACGACCTGCGCTTGGAGGCTGTTAGGTAAGCCAAGAGTCATCGCGTGGTCACCAGGACAGTTGTTGCGCATCATTTATTTTTGGAAGCTCCGACTGGCTTACCAGGCTGTACGGAACCATGGGCCGTGAAGCTGGGGCTTACTTTTTTCATCAAGTTGAGTACTCACCCTATAACACAGAAGACTCAATGGTCGTATATTTAAGCGGAAACTTTGTCCTCATGTAGGAAACGGGTACAACACCATTCTCAGTCGCGTGCCTTACACTATCAAGAACCTGGCCGTGACTCATGCCCAGCAGAGAGCAGCTGGGCTAATGGGCCGCACAGCTTTCTTTGCTATGCTGTGCAGGATGCAAATGTGTAAAAGCTTGTCGGCAATGACTTTGCTCCCCAGGATCTGTGCCTTCTGCAGGTACATAAAAATAAACAGAAAAAATACAAAGTAATGAAAATTCAAACTAATTCCCTTCCTTCTTTTTTTCTCTTCCCTTCCCTCCTCCTCTTCTCTCTCGCACTTGTCTCTTCCCTTCCACCTCCCCTATTTTATTTTCCTCTTTGTCCCTTATCCAGTCCCTTCCCCTCTTCCCCTTCTAGCTTCTTTATTCTTTGCTCTTTTTATTTTTTGCTATGAAGATCTAATTTAGGGCCTTCCACTAGAAGATTGCTGCTAAACTACCCAGGAAGTTCTCACACTCGGGTCTGTCAGCCTTACCTTCCTGAGTAGCTAAAATTACAGGAGTGCGCCACTGTGCCCAGCTTCAAATGAAACTTTAGATTTTAAAAATAATGTGTAGGGCCAGCCAGATAGCTCAGCGGACTAAATCACCTGCTCAGGCAGACACAGGGACTGGGGTTTGATCCCTGGAGTGGAGTGCAGGCCCCACCTCCGGGTCGCACTGAGACAGCCAGAGACTGGGCTTGGTGGCGCACACCTGTAATCCCAGTGCTGGGGATGCTGAAAACAGGAGAATCCCTATGAGTCCAATACGAGTAGATGGACCCTATGGACCCTGTAGTAAATACATAAAGAAAAAGAAAGCCAAAGAAAATAATGTGTAAATTTGTGGCCCGCACATGATCATCTTGAATGTCATGGCCTATGTTATGTGAACCATGAAAGCTTTTTAGCTGAATGATGAATCATTCTTAAATCAACAAAATTCAGCGTATATCTTAAATGTAATGAATTCAATGAATACATTTTATAAACTGTTAAAATATGGAAAAGTGAGTTTTAATATTATTAAAAGTAAATTTAATATTATTAAAACCACTAAAGTCAGAATCCAATGAGTGATTGTTAATATAAAGTGAAACAGTATAAATAAGATGAACAAAGGAAATGTTTGTAATTTATACTCAAGGTAGATATATCATTAATTTAAATGAATAAATAGTATAATTATGCATTAATTATGTCATTATAGATTTGGATTTTGGTACTGTTAAATTTAGTGAAAATTTTCTTTTTTTTTTTTGTCTTTTTGAGACAGGGTCTCACTATGCAGTTCAGGCTGGCCTTAAGCTCACTTTGTAGTTCAGGCTGGTCTTGAACTCACAACAATCCTCCTGTCTCAGCCTCCCAAGTGCTGGGATTACAGGCGTGCGCCACCACGCCCGGCTAGAATTTAGTGAAAATTTTCTAAACATTGTTTCATATGTTGCAAACATTGAGAATTTCAGAAAGAAAAATAATATAATCAAGATCAACAATAAAACATGAGTAGGTATTGAAGAAAATAAAGAAATATACAAAAATTATTGGAGAAAAGGAAATTCTTTAGTTTCAATAATAAATATCTCAGACAGAAAATATAAATTATATACTTCTCCAATTTTTTTCACAGATTTACAGAATTTTATTCCAGGATTGCTTTTTTTTTCTTTTTCTTTTTCTTTTTTTTTTTTGTGGAACCAGGGATTGAACTCAGTTCCTTGTGCTTGCCAGGGAAGCATTTATTCTACTAAGCCGTATCCCTGGACCTATTCCAGGTTTTAAATGACAGATTCTTGCTCACTGATATTTTTCTTAAGTAAGTGTTGCTGGTAGCAAATATGTTTTCAGACTAGAATCAATAAAAGAAAGAAAAATCTATGACTACAATTTTGTTGTTATTATGGTAAGTGTTATATTTTTTTTCAATCTTTTTAATTCATTTTAATGAGAAAAAGATAAAATAGCAATGAAACAATTTCAAAATAGGTTAGTAGGATTGTCACTAATTAATACATTGCATATGGTTGTCTTCAAAGTAGTTATTTAGAGGACAAGATACAGACAGTATATCTTGTCTAAACAATATTAGTACAAACCTTTCTTCTCCTTGAACTAAGAGAAAGTACCTGTATATCTATCCTAATTCTCTTGTATGTATATATATATATTTTCATAACAAAATGGCCCTTTATTTACACTTTTGTGAAGTTAGTAACGCATGACACTGGGTTGCCTAGCAACTGATAGCTAACTTTAACCAGGCAGGATGTTCATCTCAGGAACAAGGTAACTTGTTTGCTTGAAGCACTGGGCCAAGTCCCACCTACACATATTTCATCGATTTCTTAGCTTTATGGCTCCCAGCATGTCCCCCTTTTTCAATTTGTTTTGTCAGAAATGGGTGTTCCACTGCACTTAGAGAAGCTGTATTTGGCGAAGTCTTTAAAGGACCTTTTCATACTTGAAGCCAGTCTAAAGATTGTAGGTACCTGAATTCAGCAAAATAATTCAATATAGTCCAATAGTCTATAATAGTAGTGGGTTATTAGCAGAGCTGGCAATTGTCAGAAGTTGTTGACTTGAGCCTACTTCTCCAAAATTAAAGATAAAAATATCTGAAAGAATCTGTTAAACTGAGCATAGTTCACATAAATCTAAGTACACGACTTTGTGATTAGACAATTGGATTATGGTTTCTGAAGATTATTGATCTTTGAAGCAAGTGTTTCTAATTTTCCAAGTGCTAGAAAATTTGGGGAGAGGATATTGTATGGATGTTTCAAGTAGCAAAAGAAATTGATAAGAATCTGCATACTTAGTGATTCTGTATTTGTTATCTTGCATAATCTATGAGAACACACACACACACACACACATACTGGTATAAAGGTTTTCACAAATTTCAGGTAAACGGGAAAAGCAAAATGCACATTAAACAATAATGTTAAGTATTCAAAAATTTAATCTGATCCTAAACGTGCATGATTGGCGGCGCTGCCGAGCAGTGAGCGTGTGCACCTGAGAGCTCTCAGAGCTGGCAGCAGCCGAATGCACAATCTGGTTTTCAGTGATTCCACATCTAACGTTAATGAATTGGCCAAGCGACTTTAGGAGCAGGATTACGGGAACCTTTCCGTGTGGAAGGGACCACAGCATAATGTGAGCGTGACAAGAACATTTCTGCAGAGGACAAATACGGCCCCTAAATACGAGTATGTTATTTTGGTTATGAGAAAGAACTGAACAATCTACACAAGAGCAGTTGTGGGTAGGACAATAAAACTGACTAGATTAGGAACTGATGCCATGTAGCTCTCGGATAGCACTGAACAGACCACTACTGGCTTGGAAAACTGCAAGATGTTTACTTTCCAGGTGGCTACATTTTAAAAATATGAGCTTGCTCAGGAAATGGCAAAATTTCCTGAGAAAGAATGATACTCAGAAAATTTGAGTCTTGCCATGGAAATCCAAATGTAAGAATAAAATGACATACAGGAAAAAGACAGTGTGGGCTGCAGAAGATTTGAAGCAAACAAAATAAACTGGGGCACTGTGTGCGGTGTGCTCTGTGAGTGCTCAAGCCTCTCAGTGGTGAGGACAGCTAACAACTTGACAACATTAACTTTTTGCTGGTGCGTCTGTAAAGAACTATGCAGTCATCTTTTAAGTTTTGAAGAAACATCGGGTTATATTAAGATGCATTTATAAGCAAATTTTAAACTGGCAGCAAAACATTTTTAATAAATTAGTTTTAAAAAATACTGTTAAAGGTGAAGGAATTATTTTTAAGCATAAAAGTTTATTCATTACTTTTAAGCATGAATATATTAATTGATTCTAAGATAATGGTTGAAAGAACCCTGTTGTTCCCTGCTAATGAGGTTTTGTTTATGATTCTAATTTTTCTTTTTACTTTATGAAGGTCTTTCACTTTTTGTGTATTTAGTACAGGGTCTACAGGGTCTCACAATACAGATCAGACTCTAGGGATCCTCTTGTTTTCAGCCTCCCAAGCGCTAGGATTACAGGCATGTGCCAGCACGCCCAGTCTCCATCGCTGTCTCAGCACGCCCTGAGGACAGGGCTGGCACAGAACCCCTGGGCCTCAATCCTGCTTGCTGCATCTGCCAAAGCAGGCGCTTTAGTCCACTGAGCTATCTGGCCGGGCCCAGGGTTTTCACATTTACAGCATGCTATCACTGTGTGGCTCGCTTCGTTCTGTGTAATAGTAGGTGCTCTTTCATTTGCAGTCTGATTACATCCTGACAACAGAGCTGGGGAAGAGAGTGGGAGCCAAAGCCCAGGTAGGATGTGCAGCCCACATCCTGCCTCGGCAGACCTGTCGTAATGATGCCAATAATGCCACCAGGCAGGGTTTTAGTCAGGGTGAATAGCATGGTTTGTAAACCTCAAGTCAGCGTGCCAAGTCTGGCAAAGACATTCCTGCCCTCTCCTAATGTAAGCGGCAGCCTAGAAGACAGTCAGAGTAGGGGGAATTGTTGTATTATGCTAAGGCTTTGCAAGACAGCGGGACAGATTAGGCAATGGATGCTTTAGAATAGACTGAGAATTAGAATTACTAAAAACAGTTGTAAGAGAAGAATAAGTAGATGGCTACTGTCACGGAGGATCTTAAAATCTAACTCAGAGTGAAGGAAAGGTGCAGCATGGGAAAATTCGGAGAGCATTTATTTCAGTAAAGACGCAGTCCCGTTATCCCCCTCAGAACACCCAGCCTTGTTGCTCTGAGCACCCCTTGAAGTAGTTCGGGAAGTTCTCTGTCTCGAGTGACTGTAGTGGTGATGTGGGGGAAAGAAACTCCTAACCTGAAAGAACCTGGGCCGAGCTCCTGTTCTCTACAGCCGAAGGATGAATTTTAGGAACAATGGAGGTTAGGAGTGGAATATATTTACTGGGCAAAAGAAAACTTCTGTCCCCGAGAGGGACAGAAGGGCACCTGAATGCATTGCCAAAGACCCTGCCTTTTTAGGGATATTTGCAGAGCAAAACCTTGTGGTGAGGTGAGAAACATGGCAAAGCCCAAGGCGGGTGCAAGGTGGGGCAAGACTGCGGTCCACCAGTAACATTAAAAGTATAATTGCTCAGGTAACATTGATTAAATGGAGACCAAATGGGAAAGCGAGTCATGCGGCAAGCAGACATGAATGCAGCAGGCTTCTCCCTGTAGGGTGCTGCGTTAGTGACTTCCTGGCATGCTCAGAGTGATAGAGACCCACTTGGAGTGTCGGTCTTGGGTGCTTATCTCTAGGAAGGTTTGCATTTACTTATCTTTTCTGTTGGGGTCTGGCCCACAGTGGCATGTCTGTCTCTCCCACAGTTGCAAGGCATTTTATCTTCCATCCTGGCTCTTTTGAGGGTTTAGCCTTGATTGACTGCGTATATTTCTATTTAACTACCTGTAATGGTTGTTTTACTGCGCCTGCCTCAGCGTTCTGAATTGATTAGAAATAGATGCCTTTCCTGGTTGTTTTGACTTTTGGGGAAGAGCCAGAAGTCCAACAGCGCCACGGCGGGTGGGTGAGGAAACTGCCTTGCCCTGGGCGCCAGGAGCAGCAGCCCCAGCCCCAGCTGCAGCCCCAACAGCAGCCTAGCAGCTCCAGCAGCAGCCCCAGCCCCCCCCCCAGCCCCAGCCCCAGCCCCAGCCCCAGCCCCAACCCCAGCCCCAGCAGCAATGCCTCAACCTCACACAGCAGTGACATATAAGATACATTTGAGGGACGATTGCAAAATACCATAGATGAAGTAGTAAATGACTTACAATTCTACAATTACAATAAAAATATGATTACCCTTCAGGTAGCATTGCTGAGGTGCAGTTTTATAGGGAAAAAGTTTCTGTGTAGTTGAGCCACAAGTATAGAAGACCTGAGTCTGAGAAGTAGAGAATAAAATTCTATTTTTGCCAAATGAACAGTTCAGGTAAGGCTGTAAAAGAGACATAGGAAGAGCAATGTGCAGGGGGCCTGGGCAGTGTGAGCACCGTGTCCCACACTGTGTACAGCAGCACAGGCCGGTTGGAGAGCTGGGGAGGAACCTGAGAGAGGCCTTCAGGCCTGAAGAGGAGCCTTTATCTGCTTTGATTGGCTATGGATATGACTTTAGCCATGCAATGAACAAGTAGGGCTATTGGATTAATAGAGGAAAAGAAATTAATTTGTTGTTCCGTTGATTTTTCTTTTTTCTATTTTAGGGAAAGGTCTACAGGGTGCTCAGAGTCTTGCTACTAGATTGGACTCATAGTGATCTGCCTGCTTACAGCCTCCCAAGAGCTGGGACTACACACATGCGGTATCAGGACCAGTCTCAATTGCTGTCTCAGTGCACCCCGGGGATGGGGCTGGCACTGCAGGCCCGGGGATCGAACTCCCAGCCCCTGCGCCTCTTG
Source organism: Ctenomys sociabilis (assembly GCA_004027165.1). Taxonomy (NCBI): domain Eukaryota; kingdom Metazoa; phylum Chordata; class Mammalia; order Rodentia; family Ctenomyidae; genus Ctenomys; species Ctenomys sociabilis. Next base: position 17,006 of record PVKA01011063.1, on the reverse strand, counting down.
CAGGTGCTTTAATCTGCTGAGCTATTTGACCAGCCCTTTTTTGATTATTAAGTGTATATTTTAACATCAAATTGCAGTTTTAATAATAATTCCTTATTTTAGAGACAGGAGAAGTGGTAGTTTGCTACCTTCCTGGGAGGAAGACAAGTTAAGTGATAATGGATCTGGAGGATCTGGATTAGAAACACAAAGCCTAGGTTCTCACCTTCTGGTAAACTGAGGTGGAAGAGAGAGGGAAAGACGGGCTCGCCATGAGGTCCGTACTCAGCCGCATGAAACAGAAATTCTGCAGGCTTTCGGTATCCTTTTATGGCTTAGACTGAAAGGTGGTGGGGCTTCTGTGTAAAGTCCATGTAACCTGAGTGATAAATCAACGTGGTGCAAATTTGGAGGAGGGAGAACAATGCTGGGGGGGTGCGAGAACGGCCCCCGCATTCCTCAGCGGTTTCAACTCAGTTTGTCTAAAGGCCACATCGGCCAAAGGACAACTGTGCCACCCACCGACTTGCACAACCTTGAGGAGCCTCACGGCTTGCTCTATCTTAATTTCCAACTGACCTTTAAAGGTAACAAAGATGTATCCTCTGCCTGAAAACTACAGGACAAAAGCAATATTCGGTAAGCATTGTTTATGGACTGCCCAAAACCTCGTAATCAACAGGACGGGGTGTCAGCAGTGCCACACACAAGCACCACCCCTGTGGCTCCGACTTGACCCGCAAGCGGCCCTGAGCTGTGCTGCCGGGAGGGCGCGGAGCTGCGCCTTGCCCTCTGCTGGGAGCAGACTCACCTCCCCATTCACATCTCTCCCCTCTTGCTGAAGAAACCAGGTGGCTCCAGCCAACCTACCTGGGAGAAGGGGAGGAGTCAGGGGGGCACTGAAATGACTGCTGCCTGCGGGGAACGCCGGACCGGGCTCACGGCCCCGCACGCCCCCTACCACAGGTTTCCAACATCCCGTGGCTTTTTGCATCCTGATAGCTTCTTATTCCTCACTCACTGATTACAACGGTTAGGAGGTTTAGCTTTTGTACCAACCGAGTCTTTGGAGGAAGCAAAAGAAGAGAAATGAGTGGGCTCCAGAAGCGGAAGAAAGGACGAGGAAAGGCTGGCGCGGCCTCGCGGCCATGGCAGGGACTGACCCAGGGTGCACCCCAGCAGCAGCATGAGGACAGGGAGAGCTCACACAGTGCTGGGGACCACAGCGTGCTATTGGGTCTCCGGGGCCTGTAGACCCTTCTGGGGAGTTTTGCCAGGTTCTGGACGTGCAGAGCATAAAAAAGGCAGTGGATCCTTCTCTTCACTTCAAGCATTATTAGTTCCTCCCTCATACATGCTTGGGGTTGAACTGGCTCTGTATTTCTAGAAGCTTGAAGTTATTTATTTGAGCTCGCTTCGTTTTTCTGATATGGGAATAAATGGGAAGGGGAACAAGGGAGAGAGAAATACAGGGAAAGGAAAGAAGGAAAGGCAAAGAAAAAGGGAGCAGAAGGGAAAAATGCAAACAAAGCTTTAGAAATAAGGAGAGAAACAAAGGCTGAAAGCAGAGGGGAGTGGGAACTGAGCTTTTGAAGAGAAGATAACTAACAAAGATTTATGTTCATTAAGATGGAGACATGCCCTCCGCAAAGTGAACAGGGCCCGCTGATGGTGGGCATGCTTTCAGCTCTCAGTCCTCCACCTAATGTCAGATCTAGACCATCCTGCTCAAGGCCTGCTTGACTTTGTGCCAGATGTAAATGAAGAACTGAAGAGAACCCTTTCAGACTGCCAGGAGTTGGGCTTGAGCATGTGTTTTGCAGGTGTTCAGGCCCACTTTTCCAGCCAGCCCGCCCCAGCCTAATCTGCAGCCTCATTTCCCTCTGAGACATAACTCTCCATGACTCTTTGTGGGGTGCTCAGGGCTGCTCTCTCTGTCCAGGAGGCTACTTCTCTCTGATGAGGCTTGTGGATTTTGTCTTCTGGAGTTGCTCTGCAGGGACCGTGGAATACCGGGCTCACTGGCTGGTCAGGACAGAAACCCAAGGACAATGAGAAGAGCTAGTAGCTATGTCTCAAGAGCTGCTGTGCTCTCCTTTGGAGGGCTTGGGGGGAGGGGAAGCCATGATGAAGTCCAAATGAGAACTCAGTGAAAAATCTTTGAAGTGTTTATTTTCACTGTCAAATTTTGAGCATTAAAGTCTAGTAAGAGATGAAATTTCTGGATTAGCCTAATTTTATGTGTATTAAAAGAAAAACAGATATGCTTATATACTTAAAGAAATTTTCTTAACTATTAAAGGAGGTTTTTTCATCTGAAAATAGAAGGTCCTTAAGACTAAGCGGTGTTATAGTTGAGGAAAAATATATTGGTCTGATGCTGAATTGAATCATTGTTTACTCACAAAATATTTCTTACTTTACCCATTGGCACCTGCCACGGCAGGTACTCACCATTATTTTTCTCTAGCCAGGTTTGTCTCGTACATGCTCAGTAATTTTAAGGCCAAATACATATTAAAAAGAAAGAATTAATTCTTCCTACTAAGTATATGAAGTTTTCCCCTGATGGTTTTTCTTAGATTATTTCCACAGAACACTTGTTTAATAGTAAGCACTTTCTCCTCTGTTTGAAATGTATATGAATCATATTGAAAAAAAGATGAGCCATCTGTCCCTGAAGAGATGCAGGAATACTTTTTGAAGACCTTGGGCACTAGTCTCTGAACACAAACATCCTAAGACAGTATCCCTCTCTCCTTGTTGCAGGGGGAGGATAAGAGCCCACATTAGCTTACTCCTGGCCTCGACTTGTAGAAATCACCTGTTTCCATCATGGCTTCATGAAGTTATTTTTCCTGTGCATAAAACTAGTGGACTAAGTAGGATGATCACCTCAATTACCAGGTGAGTTAAAGAAAACTGCTTGTAATGAATGATGTTCTAGGACCCTCTTATTTAAGACTTCCTTGTCGTCCCCCAGAGGACACACATCTGCTGTCCCCTGCGCTGGCTGAGCATGTGATAGCTCTCCCTTTTCCTGTCTCCAGGCAGCTTGTGCATCATATGTGCTACATGCTAACGCTTTTCCAATGATCAAAATGCTTTATTTCTTTGCTGTCTTTGTGAGGAAGATTCTAGCTTAGGTAAAGGTTTGTATTCCGTTATATTTACCCAACATCATCAGCACTACTAACCTTATTTTTGGAGAATATTCTCTTTCTCATAGATACAAGATACTAAATGCCTAAAGTGGAGGCTGGGGACCCAAGAAAATACATCACTGCTCCTGTTCACCTCAGGTGTCCATTGGGAGGGCCCACGACATCAGTGTCCTTACATCTAAGAGTGGGTTTAGAATAGTTCTGGTCAGCACTTGAAAATGTGAATAGGAAGTGTTTTTCTTTGGTTACATAAGCTTGCTGCATTGAAAAATAGTATGAAAACATGAGTGTGTATAATTAAAATGAGATACTCAAGTGCATTTATTGTATGAATATTCAAAAATGGGAGCTTATTTTGAGGCAATATTCTGAGGCTTTAGTACATATAATATATTTAATATTTCATTATGATTGCCTTTTGTTTTCTCATATTTATTTTTACTTCCCTTATTGGAATGCATTCAAGATAACTGGTTTGCAATCAATGACCTTCATCCCCTTTAATCAATATTCTTCTTGCTGACTTATGACCTAGATGGGCCACATCAGTACCAAGCAGATAAATGAAGAGGAAAGCTTATTAATGTATTAAGCATCTCTCGGTCTGTTGATCTGCCTCTGTCTCTCTGTCTTCTTTTCTTTACATTCTTTCATTTCCTTTCTAAAATATACATGTCCTAGAGCTGATTAGCGATGTGGGAGTGTTTCACCATTAGGTACATATGAGATTACCCCAATGCTGTTGGAGTTAAATGGCTCGTTTTTTTATTAAATTATATTTTGTTATTTCATTTTGATCCCCAGTACCTGATACCATACCTGCCCTGGAACTCCAGGTGTGCCATGCTGGCCTCAAAACTGGACCTGATGGTATATGCTGTAATCCTAGCACTGGGGAGGCTGAGACAGAAAGATCATTATGAGTCTGCCCTGTGTAGCGAGACCCTATAGCAAACAAACAAAGAATTAAAAAATTTGCCTAAAGCCCTAGACACAGCTATGAAATAATGCACAGAAACTGGATTTGAGCCAGGTAATGTATGTCAACAAAGCCACATGCCACTTCACATACAGAGACAACTTCCAGGGATGACCACATCCTTCCTTGCCTGAAGCTCCTGAGGTAGACCCAGCGTTCTAATGTGCATATTCCTCAACAGTATTTGTTGAGCAAATGTTATGCTCTAAGCTCTGCTCCAGACACTGGCTCTTGGCAGCACACTCAGTAGGCAAGGACCCTGCTTGTTTGAAGCTTGTCTTCTACTTGACAAAAACCTAGCTGTGGATAAATCACAGCACCAATAAGCTGTAAGTGCCATAGAGTGTGGTGGCAAGTGGAAGAGAGATTATGTTTTAAATTTCATATCCAATTAGAAATTCCTGGAGAAAGAGCAATTTAATCCAAGGGCTGCGTGAGGGTTGGGGTAGTCTGCAGAGGGTTTCACAAAAAATCTTTTCTAGAGCAAAGGAGTATCTGAGGTGAGGCTCTGTAGGTGGAAATAGCTTCCCAGACTGAAGCAGTGGCAAGCTAGGCTGGCTAGAGCAAGGCAAGACTGGGATAGAATAATATCAGGTGAATTGGGTTGGGGCCATATCTCAGTGGCACAGTCTTTGCCTGGCAAGTATAAGGTCCTGAGTTTGATTCACTTTGCACAAAACAAAGCAAACAAGCAAGCCTATATGAAGTGAGTTTATAGAGATAACCTGAAGCAAGTTCATATTTGGCCTCTTCAGGCAAAGTAAGCATGGAATTATTAATTTTTAGGAATGAAATGAACTGGTCTGATTTCCTGGGCACAGCTCCCTGTAGTTGGGTGGCATGGCTGTGAGAGGATAGGAGTAAAAGTGCTGCAGTGGTCCAAGGTGGGCACAGGGTCCCCGCACAAGGGCTGGAGCAGTGTGACAGAGGGAAGTGGGTGGACTTGCAAGAAGCTTTGAGGTTTAATCACCATGAACTGGTCATTTGAGGAATGCAAGCTGAAAGAACACTGCCTAGAGCCACCTAGTCCAGAGAGCTTTTGGGGGTTTTATTGGCTCCATGTCCCACATATCATGTAAAGAATTATTTTATATCATTAAAGAAAACAGAAGTGCAAGACACTGCAAAAGCATTTCCAAGACAACATGGCTCTTGCAGTGCCTGCTGCCCCTGCGTTTGGCCTCATATCCCTGTCTCTGAAGCTCTGACTGTTCTTTTGTGCTTTCTTCCTTCACCTCCTGGCTGCAGCACTCCACGGGCTGAAACTATAAATTCTGTTTGCTTTCTACCAGAAAAAAAGTTCTTATAGTCACATACAGCATATCTTTGAGGTGTCCTAGTCAAAAATTAGAAAAATTATGATTAGTTTATAAACAAATTATAAATATTGCTTGATTTGGTCAAAGAGAATGGATTAAATGGCCACTTACAATGGAAGTGATAGGATTTCGTGTTATGAAGATTAAATGTCTGATTGTTTCTTTAGTTGTAAGGAATCCCCCACTGTTTTCTGATAATTTGTGTCTAAGTGTCAAAAATAGTACCTGAACTCTCACTTTATTTCTCTTAAATTGATCAAAACTTTTTCTGCTATGTGTATTTATTAATATATTTGCCATTTAAAGGCTTGATCTATAACGTACGTGTGTGTGGCTTCCAAAGTGTCTGGAATTATTTTTATCAATACTATTACATATAGTTTCATAGTTCTTTAAGAAGATTTTCATTTAATTTTAAGAAGAAATGAGCTAAGTTAGGTACTAATATTACCCATGAAATCTTCCTAGCTCCCCACGGACCTGTGTTCATCTTCTTCACAGCCAACTAAGTCCTCCTAGTTGACTCTGTTCTAGTGGCGTCTTTAAAGCAAAACTTGCTTTAATCTAAGATGCAAGCTCCATGGAAATTGAATTTTCTCCTCCTTTTCTTAGTAAATAAAAGCACCAGTTTGTTTCCAACATGCTGTGGCAAAGTTCTGATTTAAGTCCACTAACTCCACAAAGCCAGTTATCACTTACCTCTTTCTTTAAGTTAGCAGCAGCAGAAGGCACTGCTCATTCAGTTAACAAAGTGCAGCACTGCCCAGTGCACCTGGGAGCACGACCAGGAGGTGGCCACTGTCACTCTCAGCAGTGAGGCTGAGATGGGAGGCTCTAAAGGCAGTGGCTTCCTGTGCCCAGAGCCTGCAAGGTGCCTGTGCTTGGCATGTGCACACATGCGCGCGCACATACACACACACACACACACACACACACACACATGCACACAGCCTCTGTGGTCTGGCACGATGCATCAACGTAGAAACAAGTGCTGCTTTTCCTCAGCACATAGCTGTTTTAGAGAGCTCACTGTGGCTCACGGGTGATGGAGACAGAGATCTGGCTAGAAGGAAGGTATCAGTTAAGTTTACCACTTTTATTTATTTCTTGCCCTAGCCTGTATTGCCATCTAAGACGATGAGTTTACGGAGTTGCAGTGACCCATCAAGGGTAGAAAATAAGACTGTCAGAACCCCATCAGGTGAAATTTGAGGGAGCAGAAATTTGGATGAAATCTCTAACATTCCAAGCTTTTATGCTGCTCAGTTCTTCTAGTGTTTCTAAACATGCTGAGATGATTTGCCTTTTGTTTTCCCTGAAAAATACATAGTGCTGAGAGGAGTCTTTGCTGTGGATTATGGGATTTTCAGGCAATCCAGATGAGTTATGCAAAGCAGGCATTGCTTATTTCTCTTACATAGAATCTTAAGAGAAGATCTTATTGAGCTATTGAAATATCTGGACACATGAAAGTGCTTCTTGAGTATCATTTTTTTCTCTTTGAGAAACTAATAAAATATCACATTGTCAAAACAATCTATGTTGTACAATTTAAAGAAAAGTGAGCAGATATGTAGATGGGTAGAAGAGGCTCCACTTCTATTTAATTCATTTTAGAAGTCACCTAAACATTGTGTAGATTGACTCCTTATCCCCTTTCCTCTTAGAGAATCATAAAGCCCACAAAAGAGAACAAGTCCCAACCTACCCAGTAAACAGTTAAAATAAATTGTGGGTGAGCTAAAATTCAACCCTATTAACAAATTCCTGGGAACTGTAAACCGTGTGATATTTTGTCAAATTCCAAAATGAGGTAATATGGTTACCGTGGTTCCCTGTAGACATAAAAGCCCACTACAGAATTCTCTGGTCATCGGCATTCCCTGTTTGTCACTGCTGCCACTGTAATCCTTGTTTGGTTCTATTTGTGGTCTTGTGCAAGCGATTATATCAGTAAATTTTGCTGCACCAACATGATCATTAGCAATGGACTAGGAGCTCTGTAGCTGCTCTGTGAGGAAGGAGGGGCTGTGTGCAGCATCTTGGGGGCTGCGCGGAGCATCTGGGGGCTGCATGCAGCGTCTGGGGGCTGTCTCTACCTGGGGATTGAGTCTGACTCACATAGGGAAGCAGGGAACCATGCGCTTAAGAATTAGGTTCCATCCCAGGGCCGGCCAAATAGCTTAGTAGACTAAAGCGCCTGCTTAGGCAGATGCAGGGCCCGGGGTTGGATCCCCAGGGTCTGCCCTGTTGGTCCCACCCCTGGGGCATGCTGAGACGGCAACTGAGACTGAGTGTGGTGGGAAATGTGCGTAATCTTAGAGCCTGGGAGGCTGAAAACAGGAGAATCACTATGAGCCCAATCTACGCAATGGGACCAGTACATGTTGTACACCATGTCTTAAATTCATTAAAAAAAAAAAAAAAAAGAAGGAAAGAATTAAGTTTCAAAGTCAGATAGAAAAACAGGCTTGAATTCCTTACTCTGACTTGCTACCTCAGTGAGCACAAGCAGGTTATGTGACTTCTCTAAGTGTCCCTGAATGTGTGTAAACAAACACACAGTATAAGATTCTGAATGGGGGCTGGGGAGATGGCTCAGTGGAATAAGCACTTCCCTGGCAAGTGCTAGGGCCTGAGTTCAATCCCCAGTTCTGAAAAAAAAAAAAAAAAAAAAAAAAAAAAAGATTCTGAATGGCTATATGGTCACATGATTCAAAAATAAAAAACATAAAATAAAAATAATTTGCTTTTACTAATATTTCCAAATCTACCTTCCCATTTCATTTAAGCCATACACATTTCTTGTAATATCTGAGGCCTTCTACTACAAATGTTGGTGTAGATATGTTTTTCCTGTCTTATATTACAGTTAGCAGGCCAAACTTGCTGATATAAAAATCTCACTTCATATCTGCTGTATTTATGAACAATGACAGATTGTACTTTCCTCAGAATACAGACAAAGTTGTGACTGAGGGGCAAGGGATGCCCCAGATTGAAGAGGCTGAGCCATAAAATGAACTACAGTTTTCTTCTGGTTCTTATAAGGTGCTACTCTTGGGTTCAGCTGAAGTGGTGGACGGAAGCCCAAGCAACGCGTTTGGAAAGAAACCGAGGCTCGTGGGCTGCATACCACCCGGACTCTCACTGACCGGTCACTCTTGCCATGCCAAGTCATTGCAGGTTTATATATAAAGTTTACTGATTCAAGTCAGTAAATTAGGGGTAGACTGTTGAATAGTAGTAGATAATTATAATATGCTTATGTTTAATTTTGTAATTTTTCTATTGATGTAGGCTTGTATTATTTCTCACTCTCTGTTTTTACAAACAAAGAAATACCAGGGTGGGGTTCACGGGCCAAGTGAAACATACTAAATTAAATATATCTATAGATAGCTCTATATCTCTATATCTATATCTATATATAATAACAGAGGTGTTATAAAGAAGCTACAAAGCAGAACTTAAAAGTATAGCTTATGCTACATAAAGGCTGAGATTGAATCAGACAAACTGCAGTAGTGTGAAACAAATAGCCGGGTCTGTGAGCACTTCCCACAAAGGGACCCACCACCAGTAGCTTTTAAATCTTTCCTGTTTTAGAAGAAGTTTAATATTTTATATGAAGTTTTTATTACTTAGAATTTATTTCATAGTGCTAAAACTAAAAATATTTTGAGGGGCATTGATGGCGCATGTTTTAATCTTTTACACTATACTTACCACACAAATGCAGCTTGGAGTCATTTTCTAAGAGTGAGTTCGGGAAGATCAATTTCCTACCCAGTGAAGTGGCCTTGTGTCTTACGTCAACACCCTGGCAGTCAGGGACCACTGCGGAGTCAGAGCCAAAGCCCTCAGAACTTTAGAAGGCTCTGTCTTCTTTGGGGTCAACCCCCAGTAGTGCCACCCTAGAGACTCAGTTTTTAACAAGGACGTCTGAGTTACATTCAGCATGAAAACTAGGGCAGTGTGCATCGAAATGCATTAAAAATCAGAGTTTCAAATAGGATTTCTCATCCTCTCATATTCATTGTAGCATTATTTACAAGTCAAGAAACAGGAATGACAAATGAACAGGAAGAAACTGTATTACAAATCTACAGGAAATGTTATTAAATTTTAAAAAAAGAAGGACACTAGGGACCCGGGAGGTGGCTGGGTAGAATAAGCGCTTCCCTGGAAGGTGCCAGGGCCCCGGCTCCAAAACACAGGGCAGAGCGGTTTGCAGCAATCCAGATGAGCCTGGAGGACATTATGCTGAGTGAGCAAAGCTGTCACGGAAGGACAAATGCCCCATGAAGCACCCCAACTAGTCCAATTCAGAGGAGAGGTGGTGGCCCCAGGACTAGCGGGGCTAGTGCTTGCGGGGCTTGTTGGTTAGTGGTGCAAAGCTCCATTTGTGTGAGATGAGTAAGTCCTGGCAATCTCGTGTAGAAGACAGTAGCTGTTGCTAGCACTATGGTATCATGCATTTCAAAATACAAGGGGACAGACCTTAATTAAGTGATCTTAGCAAAAACAAAGAAAGAAAAATGTTTTGAGGTGATGCACGTGTTTAGAACCTAGTTATGGTGGTGGTATAATTAGTAGATATGTGCATGTTCAGACTTGTCAAAATATATACATGAAATATAATTTTAAAATATTAATCATCTCTTATTAAACATAGAGATATAAAACCAAATAAATGCATAAATATGTAGGTTTTAGGAGTAAAATGTCTTCTACAGTATGAGTATATCATAATTCTTCACTGATTGTGGATTCTTTTGATTTTTCATAATTATCATTACTAATAATGAATATCTTAAAGCTTTGAGGCAATGTTCCAGCATTCTGAGACCCTGATTCTAAAGGTGATGGTAAAGTTTCTAAGAACACATTTATTTTAACTTAATAAATATGGATTTAAGTAACTATAAATTTGTCTACACTATTGTTCAGGTTTTAACTTGGTCAATATACTTAGAAAGAAATCTTGAATATAATTTTATCAAGTAAACAAAGCTAAGCAAAATATAATACTATTTTTGAGGAAATCTGAAAAATATCTTAGGGTTATTTTACCTAATATAAAATAAGATTTATGTGAAATAATCAAGAAGAAGTTTGAAAACATCAATCAGTCCTTTGGATGCATCCAAATATTCATATACTTGACAAATTAAAAGCAGCCTTTCATTAATCATTATTTTAGTGCTTATTTTGATTTTGACATTGGGAAAAATTCATACAAAAAATTTATTTTGAATCTAACAACAGAAACTAGTGCTTAAGGAGGACAATTACTATATCCAAATGTCAAATAAATCCTCCAGTAATTTTGCAAAAATGAAATCCTTCATATAGTTTTCCAGGAGAGATCTTTCAGAAAAACAGAAAGTAGATAAATAGCTTAGACAGTGAGGTAATTGATTAACATAAAGCCTATGGTGCTTCTGTAGAAGCTGCTAGAGCGTAAGCTTGGATAGAGTACAAGAAAACATTGTTTCTAAACTTGCTGGCCTATAGACTTCATTTTGACACTTCAACCCATATTAAATCCATGAAATAAAGTAGACAGATTTAAAATTGTTCTTTATGCTAACAAACCTTAAAAAAAGCATGATCTATAATTTAAAAGTAAAAATAATTTGGGTGCGTTGCAAGGTCTGTGTTATGTGCTTCATACTATCTCACTTTTATATCTGTAATTCTATAAAATAGCCAGCTCCAACCTCTTCTTTTTTTTGTTTTTCAGAACCCAGGATTGAACTCAGGCCCTTGCACCTGCCAGCAAAGCACTTACTCTACTAAGCTATCTCCCTGGCCCCAGCCAACCTCATTTTTGAGAAATTGTGTCTTAATGAAGTTAGACCATTTTCCTTAAACTGTAGAAGTTGCTATCGCTGGAATGTTAATTCTTTTAACTAGTGAATCTCATTTTCATGACCATGTAGCTGTTATTCTTATTTGTGGGGTAGTGTTGTGATTCAATTCATGTATGTTACAAGCGCGAGACTGGGTCTTGTTCATGGCTGGTCTCTAATGTGTTAAATATGAAGCCCTAAAAAATGCTTCATCATTGTCCTAATTTTTATTCTAAGGTCAAGTCTGCTTTGACAATAATTTCTGTCGGTATATTCATTTAGAAAGACTATAAATCTTTCCTGTCATCAGAATAACTACTCAATTACAATATCAACTTTCCAAATTACTAAGTATATATCAAAAGATAATGTTCAAAGACTTCTGACATATATCAATAAAAGGCAAAGTAAGCATTGCTCCTTGTAGCAAATTTGTACAGCAATACTGAAATAATTTTGGATAGCTCCACTTTTGAATTTTAGAGTACATCACCATAACTACCATTGGCATGATTGTGTCATGCCAATCAAAATATACATACCATCTCTTCACTTCAAACTATTATTGTTTCAGTCTTCTCTGAAGAATTATCTTCAATTTCCATTTCTTGTTATGTAAGTCTTCCTTTGTCTTGGTCTTAACCATCTAGCAGAAAAGTATAAATGAGGTACATAGGTAAAGCCACATTAATATGCTGAGCTGCAAAAGGCTGTAGTTAACAAATTCCGTGGATAACACACTACTATTGTGGACTGCTGGACTCTATTGGATTGTTTTGCTGAGTTCACTGGCCTATAGCATTTAGATGCTAATAGAATGCCCATCTCTGACAGGATTAAACAAAAAGAAGGGGATACAAAGGAAGGACCATTTTGTATTTGTATATAGAGAATAGTCAGGATAGATATACAGCTACTCTTGTTTAATTCAATGAGTAGGATGATTTGTACTAATAGTGTTTGGACAGGATATCCTGTCTGCTTCTTATACTATGGAGAACCACTAAGAAGATAACAATGTACAATGTATTAATTACTGAAACTGTCTTATTAAAATAAATAAATATCATTTATTTCCTTTTATAAAAAATTTCAAATATATTTAAAAGTAGAAGGAATACCTATGACACAGATTTTAAAGTTATGAAGATTTTGGTTTACTTGTTTTAGCTATTTTAGCTTTTGTGAAATACATTGAAAATCTTTAAGTTGTTTTATCAGGCATTTTATTAGATTCAGAAGCATTTTGAATGATCTTATTACATATTGGGCTTGGAATAATGCTAAGTCATTTTTATTTTTCTGATTCATTTACAATCATTTTTTTTCTGTAGATAAGATTTACACTGCTCATGATAGATGGTTTTGGGAACAAGCAATCCCTAAATATTAACAAATTTGAATTTCTTCTCTTAGTAGTCAAAGGATTTCAAACATTCAATCATGCAATCACAGATACATGAAAGCATGAAAAAAGAATGCAGTAGAAGTTGTAACCTTGCACTGTATTTTGGTATTGGGTGGTACTTGAGTACAGGAAGTACAACAGCGATTGCAACAGTCAAAATAAAGGCAGTACTAGATGCTATCATGCAAGAACCCAAACCATAATTCTAATTTGGGTCCCTTGAGAAAAAAGATGGCCAACAGGGAGAGCATGTCAGGTATTATTGTTATTGGAATAGAGGATTTGAACTATTCAAGTCACCACTTTACTTAAAGCATCACTTAGGCATTCTCCCTGCAGGTATGGGAGCTGTAGATGAACTCAACAACCAGTCCACTGACTGGGCTGCAGTACTATGGCTGGAAACAGCTCTTACATAAATGAATACTGTTAAAAAGATCAGGGGAGGGCCGGCACTCCAGCTCAGTGGACTAAGCACCCGCTTTGGTAAGCCCAGGGCCACGAGTTGATCCCTGCCACCACAGCTGCTCTGGTGCCACTGCCAGGCATGCTGAGTTGGCCACTGAGACCAGGCATGTAATCCCAGCACTGGGACAGTTGAAAATGGAGGACCACTAAAAGTCTGAGCTGCTTAGTGAGACCTTGTACTAAATACATTTAAAAAATCAGTTGCTTTGAATAATTTGACATCTTTTTGTTTTCTGCAATAGTGGACAGGAGTACAGATTAAAGCTAACTTGCCTTGGATTCGTACAATTCATTTTATTAAAACCTATCTTCCCAGTTTTAATAGGCACTGACTGTAAAGAATCAAAGAAATTCCATCAGTACATTTCTGTAGAGCTTAGTGGCTGCCCAGGAACTCAGAGATGGCCTGACTGATAGCAGTGCTTTACGACCCAAAGTCTTACTTGCTTTTGTCTTAATTTTATTTTTCTCTGAAAGCAAAGAGACATGCTAGAGGAAGGCTAGGAGGCATTTTGTTCTCATTCAGTTCTTAGTTCCCTCCTGATACAGACAGGATATGACTCCTCCCTCAAGATGCTTAAAATGTCTAGGTGATTGTGTGTTTTCAATTCCATTTTTCTCTTCTTCACTCATCTTGACAGCAAGTTCCGAGTTTTCAATCCTTTCATTCCTGAGTCTATTGTGCAATTCCCTCTTGCAAAAAGGGATTAATCATCATTTCTAGTTAAGTACTTTTACTTTTTTTGTCAACGAATTTGACAGCATGAAGAGTCAAAGAGCCAAAAAATACTGATTGGCAGAATAAACCTCCCACCCCACAATAGTCATATTCTTTTTTATGATATAAGGTCTAGCTGTACAGTTTGGACACAGTGATCCTCTTGGATTGGTACAATTCATTTTATTAAAACCAATCTTCCCAGTTTGGACACAGTGATCCTCCTGTCTCAGGCCCACCAGCATTGGGATTATAGCCATGTACCGTGATGCCTGGCTTTGGGGCTTGCATGGTGTATGTGAAGTTTTGGGGGCTGGATCAGGGTGAGGTCCCAGGGGTCAAATTTGGGACCTTACACTTACCATGCAGGCACTGAGGCTGTGGAGATATCTATGTAGCCCTCAAAAATATTCATATTTTAATTTCTCAAGTTTTTAAATTAGTTGGGCTAGAGGCAGAGGTTATCTTTGTATATGGAATTAAGGTGGCTTATCCAAAGTCTGTATGTTAGAGAGATTTTTCTGAATTATCTAGGCAAATACAGTGTAAACATTAAGTGTCTTTTCAAATAGAAAGAGAAGGTGGGAAAAGAGAGAGAGGTGTGAGTTATGAGCAGGGGCTAGAGAGATGCAATATTGCTAACTTAGCAGTGGAGGCAGGGAAACATGGTTGTAACAATATATATATTCTCTGGAACAAGGGTGGTGAACCTACAGCACACGAACTCCCGCTGGATGTTTGTTATTACTGAAAGCTTTAAAAAGTTCACTGTCACTGTATTAGGAAGTTTGAAAGAATAAAAAAAGAATTCTCCTCCAGAGTATCTTTAAAAGGATAGAGTCTTTCTATGTGTCTTTTTTTTTTTTCTTTTTCCAGAACCAGGGATTGAACAGGACCCTGCACTTGCCAGGTTCTACTGGGCCATCTCCCCAGCCCCATTCTGTGTGTCTGGATGTGAGCCCCATGAGATCTGTGTTGTGTTAGTAACTTAAAGATATGTAAGGAAATGATGTTTCTGTATTTCTAAGACACTGTGTTTGTGGTGAGTTGTTACAACAGTAATAGAAAATTAATAGCTGTTTGTTTTGTTCTGTATTTAGTACAGGGTCTACAGGCTCTCACTGCACAGATTGGACTCATAGTGATCTGTCTGTTTTCAGCCTCCCAAGCCCTAGAATTACAGGCACATGCCACCATGCACAGACTAATAGCTATTCATTTTAAGGGACTTGTATTTGCATTATTTTCCTTCTTTCTCCTCTATGGGACCAGTATTTGCATTATTTTTCTTGTTTCTCTTTTAAGGGTAATTTTATTATTTTCTTCTAGAATAAGTGCATCAAATTCACTGAAGCTTTGATTTCAAGGAAAACAAGAAATTGTTGGTTTCAGGGGATGGACTTCACCCTTTCAGTTTGTATCAATCCATTCTGTCCTTGGAGGAATAACACATTATGCTGGCTTCTTATTCAGGGTATTCTCCAAGTTCTTCCTGTGCTCCAGAAAACTTCATATCTGGGGAGTTTCTCAAATGTCATAGTTATTTTTTCCTTGCTGCTGGGACAAAATACCCCACACTCAGAGTTAAGGAAGAAAAGGCTGATCCAGCACACAATTAGTGGAGGTTTCAGTCCTTACGTGGCCAGCTCCAAGGCAGGGTGGCACATGGCAGAGGGCAGCCATTCATGGCGGTAGAAAGCAGAGAAAGAGCAAAGGGAGGAGAAGCGGCTGTGGCAGCTAGCAAGCCTCTCTCCCCTCCACACACTTGTGTGCCGATTACCTGTCCGAGGATGAATAGCACTCACACCCGTAATCCTGGCATTGGACCAAGGGTTAATCACAAACCCTGGAAGCAGCCCATGATTGCATGAGGCACTGGGGGTGGGGATAGCTAGACATGACACCAAGCACTTATGGGACTTACAGCTGACTTCTGGGACTAGTGCTGTGCACATTAAATGTGGTGGTTTAGTGGATCAGTAACTCCCAATCCCAGTGGGAACGATAGCAGCACAGTAATTTCTTGAGTCATTATCACACATCCAGAATGTCACCAGAAGTTGATTTTCAAAGGGAGAATAACTATGAGAATAGCATGCTTCTCTCTAAAACCCTATTGGTTTACACTGTACCCCACATATCAGGCCTTTCTGAGCGCTTCCCTAGGGCTGCTCTAATTGCACTGCATGCCATCATACTATTACGTTCACTGGTTTCTAAGCCCAGGAATAAACACAGTGTGTCCAGGTAACCTGGACCAACACCAAGGCTTTCTTTTGTTGCTCTGAGTGAGGAGGCTTTCATGTTTCCCAGTAAAAGGATCAAAATACCTGTGGTCACTTTTCTTCCAAGAGTTAATCTTGATAGCTCCTTTTAGTAACCTTATACTTTAGAGATGCCCATTGAAAACTGTAGGGTTTTTTTTAGCTTATAGAAATACTTTGCTTTTTATTCATTTTAATGAGAAAAAAAGATAAAACAGCAATGAAACAGTTTCAAAATAGGTTAGTAGGACAATTACAATAATTAATATATTGTATATTGTTGTCTTTGTAGTAGTTATTCAGAGGACAAGATACAGGCATGATAGCTTGTCTAAGCAATATTAGTACAAACAACTTCCAACAGTTTCCAGTTGTGCTGATAACTCACTACGATTATTGCTTATTGGAATATATTGGCTTATTTTGCTGAGTTCAAGTACCTATAATCTTGAAAGGCTAGGGCCAAAATGTTGGCGGGCCTTGTGGCTCTTCTATTTCTCCAACTCTGACTTGTGATCTTAGGTTGTTAACCATCCAGAAGAAAAGCTGATTAGTATCGTGCAGCTTATGCCATTCACTTTGCCTTATCTGACTCAATGGATTTTACTTGTTGTACATTTCCTTTTGTATTTCTGCTTTTCGCTTGTTACACTAGGGAGACTATACAATATTTACATATGTGTGTCTGGTTTATTTCACTTATGAGTATATGTTCAAGTGGCATCCACTTCAGTATAAATGCTTCAAACTTATCATTCTTAATAGCTGAGTAATACTCCATTATATAGAAATACCACATCTTTTTCAACCATTCCTCATGTGATGGACATCTTGGTTGTTTCCAAGATT
>PVKA01011062.1:0-62189 GCA_004027165.1 Ctenomys sociabilis | reverse complement strand
GATGGGTGGATGGATGGATGGATGGATGGGTGGGTGGATGGATGGGTGGATGGATGGATGGGTGGGTGGATGGATGGGTGGGTGGATGGATGGGTGGATGGATGGATGGGTGGATGGATGCTTGAATGAATATATTTGATAAATATAAATGTGGTTGTGGGCACTATTTTTCTGTTTATCAGCTATCCTTGTTCTTCATTTATTTTTCACTTTTTTCATTCTTTGCTCCCACATATAGCATCTTTCCATAATTAAACTTTCCAATGAAAATATTTAGCAATATATATATATATATATATATATATATATATACCTTTGAAATAGTCAAGGCCTCTAACACCCTAATTTCTTTACAAAATCCTTTCTATGAAAAGGCCACAAAGAAGGTACTACCTCAAGAATCCAGAAAATGTGAAACAAATGCTTATTTTTGCTTTAAAGAGAACCAAAAAAGCACAGAAACCCTTTTCATTTCTTTTTTTTCCCATTATGTTTGTGTTTTGACTTTTAAAATTATTAGGATTTTCATAAATATTTGAACCCTGTGGAAATAATCTCATGAACATTCTATTTCCTGGTCTATAAGCAATTACAAGCCTGAGAGTGCTATTTTATTGTAATAAAAAGGAGAGTATTGGTGATATGTGGTTTGTGGTTTATTAAAGCCAGCTTGCTTAGACTTTAAAATGAGTAATTGCCAGCATAATTACTGTTTTACATTATGTGATCTGCACTCAGCTTTTTGGTGAATCAGTCTTGCTATGGGCTTGTGGGGCTCTCTCTCATACAACTAAAGAAAATGCAGTTAAATTCTTTAGCACCTGTGCACTCACCTAGGCCCGTGCATCCACGTTCACCAAGCCACGCAGGAGGGCCTGGGAGTGAAGCCTCAAACAAGAATCCCCACATGCTCCTGGCTGCCTTGTGTCCCCCTTCCCTGCTCTCCTCTCTTACCTCTTGGCCCCTGAGAAACTCCGGCCCCCACATTTCCCCTGGTCTATGGGGGTGCTCTCTCCCCACCACTGACAAGGTGCCAGCAGAGCAGGGGAGGGCTTGTCCTTGGGCCTCACCTGCTTTCCTCTGCTCTTCCTCCTGCCCTCCTTCCTCAAGACCTTTGGCCCCTCAAGGAAATGACAAAGCAAGCCACTCTGCTCCTGGAGTGTGGGGCATGACTCTCAACCTGCCTCTGTCGCCTATAAACATGTGTGGTTTCCACAGGTGCGCTCTGAGTGCTGGCACCCATTACACCGTCTGTAACACCTGCTTCAACAGAGCACTGGTCTCTGGAAAGAAGTGGTCACAATGCTTGAATTTGTTTCATCACCTTTTTTCAATTGTTTGTTCTTTTTTTCTTCTAAATTTCTTATACATTTCTTTCTTCCTCCAATTTTACACACATATATCTGGTAACATGAATAACAGGTTGGAAAACAACACTACATATTGCAACACATACTGTGAAGTTCATATTACTTTGTTAAGTGAAACTCTGTATCACTTGCAATTTTTTTTGTTTTAATTCTAATTTGCACTCCCTTAAAAAAAGCAAAAAAAAAAAAAAAAAAGCTACACTGACAGCTCAGAGAAATAGACCACAGGTGCTGCAGGGCCGAGCCTATCCTGCTCTTCTGAGGGTCACTTGGAACAACCTGGATATCAGAGATGCTCATACAGGAAGTAGACTCCATCCCTGCAGGCCACAGGGCTCTCTTGAATTTGAACCAAGTGCTGAAGGCACGAATGGAGGGATGTGTGCCCATTTTTCCACTGTCCCAGGACTGACACTACTTCTCTTTCACCTTTTTCCTGTTTTCTCTCTCTCTTGGCTCCTACCCCTTCACTGTCCTCCCTTCCTGTTCCCTACTATCCCCTCTCCTCTCTTCCTTTCCCCTCTCCTCTTTCCTCTTTCCTCTAATCTTCTCCTACCCCTCTGGAATTGAACTCACAACCTTTGCACTGCACTAGTCTTTTCTGTTATTTTATTTCATTTTTTAGATGTCACTAAATGCTCAGTGCTCAGGCTGTACTGAAATTCTCACTCTCAAAGTGCTGGGATTGCATGTGTGTGCCACTTTGAGCAGCTCCTCTTCTGCTTTTGAGACTTTGGCAGGGATCAGAAAAAGCAAAACACTAAGACAACTATTCAGTGACATGCCAGAGGTCCTCTTCCTGTCTCTAACTGATCTTCAAGAGAGCCCATCACTCTCGCTACCCTTACAGTCACCAGATAGACTACTGAGGACCCAGTTCACTACCATTTTGCTCATCCTGAAGCGGGCACACCCCACACTACACAAAGGAATTTCTTGTACGGTGCAAAGCAATGGGGAGGTAAAGGTTTTCTTCTTCTGTTTATAGCCCTCATGTCTGAATAGGCCTTGGCTCCCAAGATGATGGCAAAGATGTGCATGGACTAATTCCAGGTCTGTTGCTCAGTGAGGAAGTCATGTTTTCTGTCCTTCATACAGCAGGGTCAAGGGTGTCTTTAATGGAGCAATTCACATTAGCACTTCTTCCCGTTCTGTCTTTATTGTGCATCTTTCCAAGAGCTCAGTGAAATGCTATATGATGAGAAACTCTACAGGAGCTGGAGAAAAAAAAAAGCATACAACTGTGGACTCATAGAGGAGTAGACATTGAAGACATAGAAACTACAACAGTCAGAATCTATAGCAAGGTTTTAAATTCTTCAAACCCCTCAGATGCTGATTGTCTATGCACTGGGGCTAATGATCATTTATTCCTCTTTCAGCCGGCAGAGTGTGGTGTTTATGTGTTTTTATGGTGCGTGTCACCTGAGTGTGAGGTACTTAGATGGATTATTTTAGAACAAGGTGCAGTGTTTTATATTGATGACCTCCCATTTTCCTTTGCTCTGCTGAGCAGGTGATTTGTGTTCCAGTCTGGAGTCTTCTGGGATTCGCCAACATGAAGTGCTGTCTCGGAAGGAGACTCTTCTACAACCAAACTGAACTGAGCTAATTAGAATATTTGTATAATTCACAATATTTATCTAATAATAATGTCTAAAAATTTATATTCAGGGTCTATTTAAAGACACATTCTTTTTATGGAAAACAAAAAGCACAGATACTGACTCACAGAGCGCAAGGCAAAGAGCCAGAGTGGGCGTGGGCTACTAGGGCTACCTTTACCATTCCTGAGTTTCACACATCACGCCCAATCATTTTCAGAGATGCACCTTTATTTGAGTGTCAACCACAGGCAGATTTTTATACAGACCGTGTGACGTTATCAAATCATGAGAGTCAGACCTACTGCTTAAGACAAGGTCTCAGACTCTTAAAATAATGCTGTCCCTTCTGCATGGAAGATAACGCACCGGGTGCTGTGGCAGCTTTTGTGGGGCTGAGCTCATTAACACTGCCATAGTAGGATTTATTATTAGGTAACTTAAATAATGAGTCAAGTCTCAGCTCAAGTAAAATAAAATCAACTTTGCTAATAAAAAATGTGGGCAAGGTTTTGTTTCAGTTTGATTTTCCAAAGTGAGTTTTTTTGCTTTTAGAAAAGAGCTTGTGAACTTATGCAAACTAGATGCTAAAAGCTCAGCTTTTTAGTGGCATAAACAAACAAACAAAAGTTCCATAAACATCACCTCTCAGTTTATTTAAGAACAACCTCAAAAACTGTCTACTATAGACAATTAGCATATATTATTACTATTTGTGGGATTAGTGAAATGAGGTTCCAGGAGTTCAAGTAGATTGCTAAAAGTCAGCTGGATTAAAGGCTAGATCTGTCTGAATCCAAATCCTGTATCTTGTTCACTGTTTGAAATGGGACACTTAAACCCATGGCTTTTTACTTGGGAAGGCAAAAAGTGTGAATTTGAAAAGGAAGCAGAATGCTTAGGTTTATAAATAACAAGCTGTCAGCTGGGGAGCGGCCCCACGGCCCTGCCGTGCTCCAGCGCGCAGTGTACCAGTTTTCAGTGTTTCCAGTGCAGTTAGGTGCGTCCAGAGATGCCAAGGCAGTAGTTTCACCCTGAGGAAGCAGCAGGCATGGACCTTTGTTCGTTTTCTCTGTCTCCCCCTCTACCTGGGTCCCCACAGGGCTCCTGAGCCTGATGGAGTCCTCCACCCTCAGATGATGGCGTGACGAGCAGCAGAAATCTGGTGACCCTTTGCCCATGCTGTGCGGGCAGGGTGAGTGACTGAGTTTATTTTGTATGAAAGAGAAACCAAGGCCATCTTTTGGACTTGCTTTAAGTTCTCTAGTATTTACTGTTGAGCCTGCTTCGAACTGATGAGATGTTCAGTAAGTATCGGTCACCATGTGTCGTCCTACGGCTCACGCTTTATTGGCACCTGCACTCGCTTTGCTGCTTGTCTGAGTTTTCCCCACTCAGTTCCTGTGAGCCGCCGCAGCTCTGTCTCTCTCGCCCCCTGCCCTGCGTCTGTGGGCAGGGCGCCCTCTTTCTCTCCACCCTTCAGTATGGTCTTGGAGTAACCATCAGTTAGTCATTCAAGTCATTTTACATGACATGACCATTTTATCCAACTTTCATTTCGTGCAGCGTCTTTGAGAACTTCTTAACGGTCTCATCTTTAGTTCCTTTCTGATCTGATGATGATAAGATTTTTTCGTGCAATGAGGAAAGCATTGTGAAATATCTTACCAGGCTTTTTTCTTCCATCCTCTTTCAAACCCTTAATCACATCCTTTTTTGTCCTTTCTTTTTTCTCTTCCTCTTTGTCTCTCTGTCTGTTTCTCCCTCTCCTCTCTGTCCCTTCCCTCTTCCCCCTTGCCTCCTTCTCTTCTTTCTTCTTCTTGTCTCCTTCTCCATTTGCTTTATTTCTTTCTTGAGATCAAGGCTTCTTCCCAACAGGCTGGCCTATTTTGGAAATGAAATTCGTATATTCTTCCTAGCACTCTGGAGAGATGTAAGCCAATCAACCATAGTGTGACACACGGTGCTAATGTTTGTGGACACTTATAACATGAAAGGCAGCATGTACCACATGGGCACAGAAAAATATAGAAATGCTTAAAAATTACATTGAACAGATACAAGATGATTTTAATAGTGTTTATGTGGAAGCTAGGAAGGAAAATGGATGAGCTAGGGAATCTTTTTATATGCATAGCTTTTGAAGCAGCTTTCTTGAGGTATAATTGACATACACCTCCACATCTAGAGACATACATGAATTTTGGATGTGTATACGCACCAGGGAGACATCACTGCAATCAGAGCAGTGAACACATCCACCACCTCAAAGGTCTCCCTAACCTTCTTGTAGTTTCTTCCATCGCCCTTCCCTCCCACCCTGCTCTGTTATCTGTGACAATGGCTTAGTGCTTATTTTGAAGAGCATTATAAAAATGGAGTTATAAAATATGTGTAGTGAAGGCATTTATTTTTACACAGGCTTCTTTCTCCAAGCATTCTGTTGTTATTGTTGTTCTACCAGCAGTCAAACACGTGACCTCACACTTGCCAGGCAGGCCTTGTGATGCTGAGCTGTATCCCTGGCTGTACACAGCGTTATTTTGAGACTTATCCGTATTTTGTGTGCATTGATAGTTTATTTTCATTGCTGAGTATCATAATTTGTTTATTCATTGACCTAATGGAGAAAAAATAGGCAGTTCCTCATTTGGTAATAAGAAAAGCTACTGGGAATATTTCCACGTGAATTTTTCACCAATATATATATATATATATATATATATATATATATATATATATGTATTATTTTCTGAATAAATTCTTGGAAATAAATTGACTGAATCTTACACAGGGCATATATTTATAACTTTATAACTATTCCAAGGTTGGTGTACTATTTCATGGTACAACAAGAAGTGTGTGGGAATTCTTGCATACTGTCTCCAATAGTTGGGACTGGGGATGCAATGTTTATGAGAGATGTGTAGTGTTGCATGACTGCACTTTTCATTTGCTTTGCCCTGATGACTAACAGTGTTGTCTGTCTCTCTATGTACTTATTTACTGTCACTTGTGTATCTGTTAAAATCACTTGTTATTTTTATTGATTTATTTATTTTCTCTCAAGTTTGAGCATTCTTTACGTATTCTCCGTGCAATTCTGTGTCCAGTGTGTGATTGGCTTAGACTGACCCCAGTGCAGTAATGCCTCACTCAGCAATGATTAAGTTCACAAACGCACCTGTTGGGCAAGATTTGGCTTCTGTTTTTGAACTTCACATCTGGTGAGGAATCCCACCACAGCTGCCTTCTCCATGAGAGCAGGAGCCTGGCATCCTCCCCAGAATCTCTGGACAAATTAAGTTCATGACTCAAGCTACCAGTATATTGGCCTGGTCATTTAGTACATTTAATCTTGGGTAAGGAACGTTATTTTTTTCTTTTATTGGTTATAATTTTAGTGTTATAGCTATCATAGCATCACTAAAACCAAGCACGTAAAGACATTTTCCTATGCTTTATTTTCAGCTAGGCTTTACATTTAAGATTCTGATCCATTTCAAATGAAATTTTGTATAGATACAAAGTACGAATTTTATTTTGCTTAGTATATTTCATCATATTTTTAAATAGATAGCCCATTGTTTCTAAACTATTTCTGAAAAGACAATTGTCCACTAAATTGCCTCAGTATAATACGTAATTGTGATTGTGATTTTAAACACAGAGAACCTGTATTACGCTTATTAACATATTTCCTACCTTTCTTTCAATACTTCTCCATTTGCTATCAATTTATAGTATCTTAAATTCAGTTTATGTTAGTCTTTCAACTTTACATTTTACCCAAATCTGGCTTGGCATTTCTTGGTCCATTTCATTTCCCTGTGAATTTTAGGACAGCTTTACAATTTCTACAAAAATGTCTGCTGAGATTTTGATTGAAATCACATTAAATAAAAAATTACTTTGGATAGTATTAGAATTGTAACAAGATTGGTTATTCCTATCCATAAATATGGTATAACTTCCATTTAATTTCTCCCATAAATGTTTTGTAATTTTTATCATATAGTTTCTTATGCTTGTTTGATCAGATATATGCTCAAGTATTTCATTTTCATACTACAAAGTCTTGTTTTCTTTTAATTTCAAGTCCATAGTGTTTATTGCTAATACATAGATAGTAATTAATTTTTGTGTTTGTCTCTCATCATATAACTGTGCTCACTTCTAATATTCTTGCAGAATCCATGGGTTTTCTGCATGCATGGTGCCATTTGTGAATAAACAGCTTTTTCTTCCCTTTGTGTTGAGCCATATAGCCCTCGAATATAATCTCTGCCTTATGTCTTCCTTTAACACTTGTGATCTTTTTTCCTTCTAGTACTTAGGATTGAGCCCACAGCACCCACACTGAGTTACATCCCCAGTCTTCTTTCTATGTTTTATTTCGAAACAAGGTCTCCAATCTTCACTAAGTTGCCCAAGTTGGACTTGAACTTGCAGTCCTTTTACATGGACTTAACAGAGTACTGTGATTACAGATGTGTGCTAGCACAACTGGCACTTTACTTCAGATCTAGTATTGTTGGAAAGACATTCTATGTATTGAAGGTATTCTCCTTCATTTAGCTACTTTTTTACTTGTTTGTTTGCTTGCGTTTCAGTGCTTCAAGTTTGGTCTTCCATCACTTTCTTATGTGCACTTTTCACAGTGAAGAATCTGCAGTTCACCCTTTCTTTTTGTATTAATTTGTTACATGTCATCCAGTAGGTCATATACCCATGTCACTCAGGTGAGGCCTATTTTAAATTCATGACCACACACTCTATAGTCCCAATTTTAAGTGGTTTCTTTGCTACTCTGGGTGATGCTTGGCAAGTTTCCCACTTTCTTTTAGTTCTTCTTTTATGCAACCTCATAGTGCCTGTATCGTCTGTGTACCTTTATCATAACTTTATTTGAGTTTCTAATTCACTTCTTTGGTTTGAAGTCTTTCAATGAACTTGTAAGCAAACTATATATTCCCCATCTCACCACTTTTCGCCTAGCACCTAATGTTAGATAACATGAAAAATAAGTGGACTCATATCCAGTAATATCTTAGTTCAAATTTTGCTTTCATTCACTAGCTCTTCATTGGGTAACAAACATGAACTTGGCTACCTACTCTAGAACTGTAGAACAAATTAAATTTGTGAACTGCGGTACAGCTATGAATGGCTTCAAACGCTGACACTGTCACTTAGTGAGCTGGAGACCTTGAAAACATTTTGCTTTGCTCATATATAAACTAAAGACAACAATAGTTACCTGTGTTTTCTGATCTTGTTGGGAGCAGGAAAGGATAAAGACATGTTCATCACAGTAAAAGCTATGCAGAAAATGCTCTCTGCAGTCATTCTTATGATGATCACTGCCACTGTTGCTGTCGCTAGCACTCCAAACCCCACTACACCACTAAAACTCATCATTCATTTTCATATAAATTGTTTTGGTTCAGGTCCTTATTTCTCCTGTACACTGTTCTCCACACCAAATCTAAGGTGCTTGTTGTAAAATAACAAGTATAAAATTGTAAGCATACTGTTTTTAGCTTGCACACTCCCAAAGCAACACTCCTCAAGAGGATCACAGGGCTGACCGAATAGCTCAGTGGGTTAAAGCACCTACAAGCAGGCGCAGGGGCTGAGGGTTCAATCCCAGGGCCTGCCGTGCAGGCCCCACTCCCGGGGCACTCTGAGATGGCAATTGAGACTGGGTGTGGTGGTGCCTGCCTGTAATCCCAGCCCTTGGGAGACTGTAAACAGTTTGATCTGGTTGTGAGATCCTGAACACCCTGTAGACCCTTCCCTAAAACAAACAAAGAAGGATCACTGTAACCAACTTGGCAGTGTGAGCCCTATCCTCTTTGCCACATAGCTCATGTTTAGGCTACTATGTCTCATGTCAGTCCCATCCAGGCATGCCCCATGACTCTTTGTCCTCAGTAAATTACTTTCTTTCCACAAAGAGTTTGCTTACTCACACCTTTCAGCCTCTCTCCATGTGGTTCTCCCTGGCATGCCTTCTCTCTCTGCATCATTCATCTGACTAATTGCTACACATCTTTCAAATTTCACTTCAATCATCAAATCCCCCAGGAATCCTCCAGTTGCTAATGTTCATATTAGACTAACCTTGATATATTTCATGAAAACCCACTTAATTCCCTTCCAAAAGCAAGTTAGGCTGACTATAATTCTCTTTCTTGTCTCCTTCAGTGGTTCTAAAATTCTTGAAGTCATGAACAGAGGCCACATAAAAATCACTGTGTGGCAAAACATTCCCACGCAATATGTGTTGGGCAATTGATTAAGTGAATAAGGAAGAACAATTACATCAGCACTGAAATTAAAAGACAAATAAGTGAAGTGTACTTCTAGTGTCATCTAAGTTCAGAAAGGACAGATATTTCTCCTAGTTGGCATTCCATGAGCACTTACAGAACAAATAAGAAACTTATATTGCATTCATTTACATGATTAGTGTCAGATGCATGTCTAGAACTCAGGTTTTCTAGACGAAGGGACTTCTTATAGCATTGTTCTAATGTACCAAAATATAAGTCAGAGAGATGCTTTAGAATTGAGGTTGAACATAATTGAAGGAATGCATTAATTATTTCCAGAGAAAATGTTCTTTTTTTCACATTTAACATTCTCTTCTCCTAAACATCTAATCATCCAATGCAGATGTTGCACTATGTAAAGTTTTAGCAGAATAAGAATTTGTTTTCAGAATTATAAGGTCAATATAATTAGCAAGATATAATAGAATACAGTCATGATTGGACATACATTATACTTTGCAGATATTAAAAGGCTAAAGGGTAGAAGAATAATAAAGAATGATACCAAAGACTGAAAAAAAAGAATTATAAGGTCAACAACCTCACCTTTCTCTTTAAAAAATATTTCCATCCTGTGACAAGCTGTAC
This sequence comes from Ctenomys sociabilis, assembly GCA_004027165.1. Classification (NCBI taxonomy): domain Eukaryota; kingdom Metazoa; phylum Chordata; class Mammalia; order Rodentia; family Ctenomyidae; genus Ctenomys; species Ctenomys sociabilis. The sequence goes on along the minus strand of PVKA01011062.1, from coordinate 52,289 downwards.
TGTTGAAAAGCATTATCAGGAAACCCAGTGTGTGTGCTCCTTCCCACAATCATGAATCAGTTATCACAATCATAAATTAATAATTTTTTTCATATGATAAAAATGGTTATGTTCAGGAGAAAGCCACTGTTTTTTTTTTTTTTTTTTCTGGGTCTTGTTTAAAGAACTTTCTGCCATTTGAATGTTAAACAAACCCTAAAGCACAATGGTAGTGATGGGAGCAGTGACTTTCCTTCTCTATTTGGGGTAGGCTGAAAGAGAAGAAAAAGCCCTATGTCTGTTAACGCCCAACGTGACTTTTCATTCCGGGCCAATAAATGCATGGCCAACCACTGCGAACCACCCTGCGTGGCTGAGGATAAAGGCCAGGGGACTTTCTCAAGACAATTGTTTTTCAATTGTCTCATTGAAAAACAGACTTACATAATACAAACAGAGAGGAGAGAGTGAGAAAGGAGTGGTTTCTGATTGGCAGCAGTTAACGGCATTGGAAGTGGGGTGACAGTGTTCTCACTTGGGCTTAGAATACACGTCCAGAGCCACTCTGAGCACAGAGCCATTATCAGCATCAGACATTAGTGCTATCTGTGCTTTGTCTCAGCCTTGACATGGAAATGAGGCTCGGTGGTCAGTGGGTCAGAGAGGCCTGAAGTATCCTGTGCCCCACACTGAATGACGTGGAGAGACTGAACTGAAACTTCTGGCAGATGATTGGTGACACGAGTGCATTCTTCCCATCTCAACTTCTGCTTTAGTCCTTGCTGGAGTCATGTGAAAATGGCTTATGCTTTCTATGCTCAAAACACCATGGAATAATTTTAGTTCATTCGGTTAAAAATTGAGTTTCTAACTTCCTCTTTGTTTTCTGCCTATGTAGCACGTTGGCTTCTTTGAAACTTTTTCTTTATCCATTCCTCTCTTGCTCTTCTTGATCCAATTATTTATTTATTGAATCTTTATTTTCTTTAATGTAGAGTGCGTGCCGTGGCTTTTAGCTTTGAATTTCATGCGATCACTGCTTTTTTGTTGTCTAACCTGTATTTCATGCTATTATTTCTTCAGCTCATAGCATTCTCTGTTTTTAGTGGTGAGGTTGGCACTTCCCGACTTAGCATCACTGGGAAATTTCATGAATGTAGATCTTCTCCCAGATCATTAATAAAGCTACAGCTCAAACTCTGCCTAACGTTCATTTCCATGGCTCCCCGCTAGTCATCTGCTTGTAGTTCATCAATTTGCCCTTCATTCTAGTGTTTTTGGTAGAATTTGTCAGCCAATTTCCAGTTTCCAAGGTATTTATCATATCCAGCCATGTAAAATTACTTTTATAATTTCTGTTTCACAATCTAGTAAAGAATCTTGTGTATAATAAGCATTAGATAAATATTACCAGGACTAAATCAGTCAGTAGGTCAACCATGAGTTCCTTCAGTTGTATTTGGTTCTATTCAACCCTACCAAAAACAAAAGAAATGATAAAACTTCCTGTGTGATACACATATAAAAATGTTTAGCTACTTACTCATCTCTATTAAATACAGATGTTCTAGGATGGGGTGCATCCTATAAATTAAAAGCACATTAAACCAAAAGTATATTTAATATCTTTAATCTACCAAGCATCCTAGCTTACCAGCACGATATCCCAGGGAGCATCTCGTTGAGCCCCCTGATCATGAGACACAACCAGGAAAGACAGAAATGTAAAATCCAAAGAACATATTCTCCTCAATATTGCCTTTTGAGACTGTCTGTACTTAAGGGCTTTTACACTCCTTTTCATAGTTTAGATTCTGTCTTAATCCAGGTTTGACATAGATAATAAAACCACATGATATAGCTAAATATTATTATGTGTGCTCTATGGCACTTCATATTTTAATCAGGTTTAGCATTACAAACATGAATTTATAACAGTCCCTAATTCCTAAGCTTTCTTCACCTGCAAATGGAGTATGATACTATTTAAGCTATATGAGGGTCTGGCAATGATACAGATGACATAAGTTGGGAAAACTGCCTTTTGGACTTATTCTTACCCTGAGTTATCAATCAAAAGCAAAGGTTTGCTCTATCCTTTTTCTCAAACTTAAATCCTAGGAGAGACTTGACTGGATTCTTCTCTCCATCTAATCAATGCCCACTTCATTTGCCTCTTTCTCAATACACCTCACATCCACCCACTGCCATGACAATACCACCCTTCTACTGCCATTTGCTTATTGTCTCTCTGCTTCACCTCAGCCCCTGTGCAGCCCAGGGCTTGCAGAGTGGCCAGATTTAACGTGTTCACAGGGCAAACCAGATCTTATCACTGCCTTGCCTTTACCTTGTATAGATTTCGAAGGGTTCTTGGACTAAAATCCAAACCCGTTATCTACCTGTGATCTGGCCACTTTCTCAAAACTGCAAGCTCCATGAGAGCAAGGACTGCCTCTGTCATTTCCACGTAGCCTCGGCTGTACGTGCCAGCACATTGCCTCACACACAGGAAACAGTCACAAGCAGTTAGTCGATGAAAGCAACTCTCCACACAGTTGCTGCAAAGAACAAAAGTAAGATTGCTTTCTCCTGGCTTGATCAGAGATTTTCTTCCTAGGTCAGTGTCTGAAAATGGATTGTTTGAGTATATCTGGCAGTGACAAATGGTGAGACTCTGAGCGTGCCTACATGGGTCCCTCCTGCCTCATCCGGAAGTGGACATTTAATAATCATTGAGTATTTAAGAATGCAGTCTTCACAGATGAAAGAAACTATTTGTTAAAGAGGAGGAAACTGAAATTAAAATGGAGAATCCTTTGATGAACATTACATCGAAAGCGTTAGAATTTCATATAGATGTAATTGCTCCCACAGAAATAAATTGAATGCACACAGCTTTTTAAGTGACATTTTACATTGTTAAAGCACAGTTGATTATAAATTATGGGTATTTTAAACCAGGCATATTTCCTCTCCATCAATCAGTGCTATCATGGCCATCTTTTTAATAAGATTATTTGCTAATGCAAAACTAAAATGAGCAACGCCTGGAGCAGCATTAACACCGAGCGATCCAGCGACAGCACGCCCACCATGTGATTCTCTCACCAGGACACAGTGTCTCCAGAAATTCCTTTGCCTCCCTTCACACTCACACACCACTGCAGCTTCTGCTAATGGGGAGTTTTGTTTTTTTCAGATGAAGTCATGAGTGCCTTTTAAGCTTTAAGGTGCTAATCATTAGCAGTTAAGAAGATTCTTATAGAACAAATTCTGGCATTCTCCTCCAGAGCTGAAGGTTGAGACGCTGCAGGGCTATTTTGGATGCTGGATTTTGACATTTACACTCATTCAAATTGGGAACACAGTAGATTAGGCTGAAAGAGAAAGGACTGCAAAGCAGTAAGTAGAGTTCTGAGCTGGATGTATCAGTCATGTGGCTCTAACCTGCTCTCTATCTGCACAGGGGCTTTTAAAGAATCTATAATGACACCTGATAAAAATCATAAACAGAAAAAAATGCAAAATACCTAAGGACAAAATTATTTTAATAAAAACCTACTGCATTTTTAAGTAGGATGTGGAGGTGGGTACAGGAGGGGCACTGTGCATGTTCAGAAATGTAGAAACACATTGGCAAGCTGTTGAGACAGAGATCTAACAGGCAGTGATCCTGTGCTGCCTGTGCCTGCGCTCAGTGGAAGCACTCACGCATTCAGGATAGCAGAGGCAGCAGCGTATACTGCTGAGGAAATTAAACGTGAACACTTGTTCTAACATGGAAAAGATCAGAACCCATACTGTCACATTCTGAGGAAGAGAAGGTAGAGAGATCCAAGCTCCTCATTCCTGCCATTTAAGAAGGGGTCCTCTCCACCTTTAAGCTTCCTCTGCACCGTACAAAGGGAGCCAGTGCTCCTAGCAGGCACATCCTGCGCAACTAAAAACATAAGTAAAATACACATGCTTACCACATACATAGTTAGTTGGCCAAGTTCATAAAGACTCTTGAATGATATAAAAGCTACATTTATCCTCCAAAAAAGGAAGACTTAAAGAATCAAGTGCCTTCAAAAGAGAAGTCACAAAATAATCAAGCCAAAGATAAATGCAAACACAAAGCATAGACAGCAGTGTTGATATTAAATGCCTTTGAATCCAGGGCAAACTGAATAAAAGAACATTACCTTATGAAGTAATAGGCTGCAACTTATAATGAATTTATAATAACTGTAATGAATAGTTAGTCTTCTGATGGAAGAATAACTATTGCCTGAACACTGCCTCAACATTCATTACAAAAACTGACACACACAGAAGGCAAAATTGGAAATTTTACTCAAATCAGTCACTAGTAGATAAAATGAGCAAACAATAACAACAGGCTAGAAATCGTAAATACACCATAGTAAGCAAGGTTGGTTGATTTCATTCATATATATATATGAATATATTTTATATATATATATATATATATATATATATATATATATATATATATATATATATATCACTTCCACTCCCTAAGTGGAGACCACTTCTATTTTTCAAGTCCTCAAGAGTTATTGGTGATATATATGCATATATGTTTATAGCAGCACAATTTGTGATAGCCAAATATTGGAAACAACCAAAATGCCTGTCATTTGAGGAATGGATGAAAAAGATGTGAAGCTTTATACAATGGGGTATTATTCATCTATAAAGAAAAATAACTTTGAAGCCTTTGTAGGAAAGTAGATGCAACTTGAAACTATACTTATAAGTGAAATAAATCAGACTCATATATCTAAATATCACATTATATCCCTAGTATAAGCACTCAAAGAAAAACATAAAAATTGAAAGGTATTGCACAGTTCAATGGAAAGAGATAGCTTAAGGATTAAACAATGCAGAGAGAGAAAGGAAAGAAGTTAGGAAATATGGTAGGGGAAAAACTGTGTATTTATATAAACAAAATGGTTAAGGCAATGGTCATAAGAATTTCCATCAGGTTTTTGAAAGCAACAGTTAATGGGTAGAATTCTTACCTTGACTAAGTCTATATGTTGATATAAGTAAACTAAGAAACTACATTGCATTGAGCCGGGCGTGGTGGCGCATGCCTGTAATCCCAGCACTCGGGAGGCTGAGGCAGGAGGATTATTGTGAGTTCGAGACCAGCTTGAGCTACAAAGTGAGCTTAAGGCCAGCCTGAACTGCATAGCGAGACCCTGTCTCAAAAAAGACAAAAAAAAAAAAAAAAAAAAAAAAAAAAAAAAAAAAAAAAAAAAAAAAAAAAAAAAAAAAAAAAAAAAAAAAAAAAAAAAAAAAAAAAAAAAAAAAAAAAAAAAAGAAACTACATTGCAGACAGCAATGTGTAATACTAAAACCATGCTTAAAAATACCTGTCATTTTGGTTTTCTAAATGCATACAGCTTCTAATGTTATACCAATTATTGCTATACTCTCTTTAATGTAAATGTATGTAAAAAAAGGGAATAAAATTAAATGAGGGACAAGAAAAACAAAATGTAGCAGGATTGTACTGCTGCAATGTTGAATATGGTTTGATTTCTAAATATCTGTGTAAAAAATGTGTAATTGTAATTGTTTTTTAACATTCTATAGGAATTTAAATTTTAGAACATCCATGGTTGTTGGAAAATAGCAGTTTTGTTGTATGTCTAAGATATGTGATATTCAGACAGATAATGATGTTAAACTTAACTGCCTCTGTTATAGGATAATAATACTAGTAAGCTTGTCTTCTGGATGTTTAACAACTAAAGTGGGCAGGCCAAAAATGAGACAGATATATGGGCTGAATATTTTGTCCCTAGGCCTTCAAGCTCAGTGAGGATTCAGGACATAAAAGAATCTCTGCTGTGATATCCTGTAACTAAGTAGTATCCCAAATTTTCTGATCAAGGAGATTATGGGGCCACAGAAGACACTGATCGATGATGCATAGTGTGTGTAAGGAGAGTCACCTAGAGAGAAATATTCTCTCAGCCTTTCACAGAAGCAAACTGCTCAAGCAATGGCTGTGACTCATCCAGATGGCTGACACTGACAGAAGATCCACAAGGTGCTGTACATGGTTCCAGGATAAATCCTGAGGGGATTTGACTGACCTTATCAGATAGCAAGAGTTATATCTTTAGTAATATAGGTCTTGCTTTAACTTACAAGACCTATATAGCTATCCATCAGGAAAATGTAACTATAAGGTATAAAAATAAAGTTCTATTAATATGCTGAGGTGTAAAAGACTCAAGTCAACAACTTTGGACAATTGCCAGTTGTGCTGGCAATTCATTACTATTACGGCCTATTGGACTCTATTGGGCTATTTTGCTGAATTCAGATACCTTCAGTATTTGGACTGGCATCAAGTATGAAAAGATCCTTTAAGGACTTCTCCAAATACAGCTTCTCTAACAGCAATGGAACACCCATCTCTGACGGAACAAAACAAAAAAGGGGGATTTAAATAAAGGAATGTTTTACAGTGAAAAAAAATATGTGTATACAAGATAGGATAGATACACAGCTACTTTTTCTTAGTTCAATGCAAAGAAAAGTTTGTACTAACAGTGTTTGAACAAGATTTCCTGTCTGTATCTTGTTCTCCGAATAACTACTATGAAGACAACAATATGCAATGTTTTAATTATTGTAACTCTCCTACCTACCTGTTTTGAAACTATTTCATTGCTATTTTATCTTTTTTTCTCAATAAATGAATAAAAAATAACTCATTTGAAGATAACATCATATTATTGATGAATTCATATTACTCTGTTTAGTGAAATTTTCTAATGTTCTTTTTTTTAAGTACTATTTTGTGTTTTTTAATAATTAAAAAAAGAAAAAAATACATAAAAACATTATTGACAGAATTTAACATATTATTCTGGCCTTAAGTAAGACTTCAGAACATTCACTAAAGTTGTTCCATGCAAATTTAATTCAAAAAAGTTTCAAAATGCAGCTCTTTTAAAACAACAAAAATATAGCCATGGGGAAATTTCAAAAATTTCTCTAACATAATCTTGAAACAATAAAGAAATCAAAACCTACACAATTTTGAAAAATATTATGAAAGAATCATAAATCAGAAGCTATCAACATCCTGTAACTCAGTGATGTCCCAAATTTTCTGATCAAGGAGATTATGGGACCACAGAGGAAAGTGATCAATGATGTCGTGTGCCTAAGGTGAATCACATGGAGAGAAAAGATTCTCTCAGGCTTTCACAGAGAGGAAATGGGTCAAGCAATGGCTGTGACTCATCCACTTGACTGATAATGTCAAAGGATTTACCAATTGCAGTACAGGGTTTTAGGGTAAATCCTGAGGGTATTTTGCTGACCTTCTCAGATGCAAAACTTACTTTTCTTGTTATATAGGTCTTGCTTTATCTTGGTCTTAACCATCCAGCAGAAAAGTATAAAAACAAGGTATAAAAAAATAAAGCCATATTAATATACTGAGCTGTAAAAGGTTCAAGTCAACAACTTCTGACATTGCCAATCCACAGATAACCCACTGTTATTATGGACTGCTGGACTGTATTGGATTATTTTGCTGAATTCACACACCTACAACATTTAAATGGCAATGGGATACCCTTCCCTGACAAAAATAATCAAAAAGAAGGATACAAATGAATGGTCATTTTTTATCTCTGTATACAAAATAGTGAGGATACATATACACCTATTTTCTCTTAATTCAGGGGAGATGGCTCAGTAGAATAAGTACTTCCCTGGCAAGTGCAAGGTTCTGGGTTCAATCCCAAGTTCCACCAAAAAAAAAAAATCAGTCTTAATTCAATGAGAAGAAAGCTTTGTACTAATAGTGTTTGGACATGATATCATGCCTTTGTCTTGTACTATGAATAATTACTATAAAACAACAACATGCAATGTATGAGTTATTGCAATCATCCTACTAACCTGTTTTGAAACTGCCTCATTGCTATATGTTTCTCAGTAAAATTAATAAAATAGAAGCTATCAGACTTGTCTAAATTCATGCTTGAAGGAATCTCAATACTGAGTAATTCACCAACAAGCAACAAAAGTAGCTTAAATATCTAGCAAAGAAAAGAAAAATAATGAAGAAGAAGAAAAACAGACTTATATAGATTGAAAATCAGAGAATTATAGAACTAATGAAAAGCAAACTCAAAACCTGTTTCTCAGTGGAGAGAAGAAAATTACACCATTGGCTAATTGCATCAGAGAGAAGAGGAGAAAGCAAAATAAAAGTTAAGTTTGAAAATAAATGCAATTTCAATGGAAATTGAAATAATCATAAGACTTTTTCTCAGCTCTATACAAACATAGTAAAAATATGAAGAGGGTGCATTTGTAAGTTAACAATATAGAAAATCTATAGACTGTACAAAATGGATGGTTTCAAAGCACAATCATATTAAAATTCTGAATAATTCCAATGCTATTCAAATGTTTTAGAAAATACTGTAGAAAAAAGAAATATCTACAGTATTTTAATAAAGCTATTGGTGGGTTGGGACATCCTTTTTATTCTTTTTCCAGGTGCTTGGGGCCTTCAGCTTGGGGTTGTCACCCTCTCCTAACTTCAGACTCAGCAATTGCACTACTGTAACTTGTTTCTCTGACATTCCTTTTCTTTCATATCCTTCATTTTCTCTCTTCCTTCCCCCTCTTATGAGGGACATTATGAATATATTTGGCACATTCACATAATCCAGGATAATCTCCCAATTTGAAATCTTTAAATGAGATTCATTTTTTTTGCCATGTAAGATAATGTAGTCTCATTAGCAGTGTCTGTGAATGGAAGGGGTCCTCTTTAGGAGGTCATTGTTCTGCTTCCTAGTCCATGTGACTAAAGATAATACATTTGCTCACACTGTATGCAGTGAGGGTCATCTGCCCTCCTCAGATATTGCTGCAGGCTGGTAAAAGCTTGATGCACAGCTATTTGGATTATTCATAAGATTAAAATTGGATATCCGGGAACTTCTCACACAGACTCACCTACATATGACAAAATGATTGCATATGCAAGGATAGTGACTGCGGCATTTTTGTAGTGCCAATGAAATTCAAATAAGTAAATCATTACCAAAAGAGAGCTGGTTAAAGTAGCTATGATAAAATGCACCCTTTCATAAACAATGCTGTTCTCTTTGCAGTGCGATGGAAAATATCTCCCAGATGAACATCACATTTAATTGTTTCTGAGAAGTACTTTTTAGAATGTAAGCATTTCAACATTTCTAAAATCAGGATATGTCTTTCAAATAATGGCCTGTCATGATTTAAATGACAGAAATGCTTTTCTTTCTTTAAACTGAAATACTAATGTATATTGTGGTCAGTGAGAACTTTGATAAATGCAATAATTAGTCATAATAGTTAAGTCTAACTGTAACAATGTGCTATCTGTGCACACAAACATATATCTTTCCTGTTTACTAGGTCATCGCTGTGATCATAAAAACATGATTTTTAATTCTCCCTTTAAAAACATCCCTTTCTTGGCTTCTTTTCACATTAAAATTTTTAACAGTTAGTCTATACTTATTTTTAACTAGTTTCTTTTCTACTTCTTAATCTGAAATTCATTCTAGTTCAGTTTTGCTCTAAAGCCCTCTCATATTAACCACTGACCGTGACCTTGATCCTTGCTTAGCAGCATTAGTCACACTGTCCCACCTTCTGGAAAGGTCTTTCTGCAGAAGAGCACCCTTGGTTTCCTCCACTCCGTAACTACTCCTCCCCGGCCTTTGCTTTTTGCTCTGTACCTCTATCCCTGGCAAATGTTGGTGCGTTCCCAGGCTTCCCCTCTAGTCTCTCTCCTTTCTGTCCTCACTGGCTGTGCCTGCAGTGGTGCTGGTGGAGGAGGTGGTGATGGCAGCCATGGTGGTGGTGGTAGTGGTGATGACCATGACAGTGGTGGCAGTGTGGGAATCTCCTCCAACCTGTTTCCAGTGCCATCTGCTTGCTTTTGATTAGGAAATTTTTCTCTGTGCTCAGATCTTCTTCCTGATTTAATTTTAGTGGACCCAGCTTCATGTTTGGTACTTCCAATTGGGTCTCTATGAGCACGACAAGCACAGGATATTTCACACATATACCATCGATCTACATTTGTATCATCCTTTTCAACTCAAGTAGTGACACTTCCATCCTTTCAACTGTTCTGGATGAAACTGTTGGATTCCTGACTTCCTGTCATGGTCCAAATCCAAGCCGTTGCCCACTCTTTTTGAATCTGCCTTCTAAGTATATTCAGAATCTGACTCTCTCACCATCTGCTGCCATCCCAGTCCAAGTTCCCCTCATTGTCTTTGTGTGGCTTGCCTTGCTCATCCCAGTGGTCTCCCATTTCTTCTTTCCATCCAGCCATTCTCAACAGAAACCCAGCATTCCTTGCCAGAATGGGAGTAGCACCATGTCACTCCTCACTTAAACCCTCCCATGGATCCCTAACACCTCCTCCTGATTCCAGACCCACTGCAGACCTTGACTGTTTCTGTCTCTTTGCTTCCAGACTCACCCTCTCCTGGGTGTTCTTCCAAAGCCAAGGAATTCATATCCATACTTCAAATCTACCCAAATGTCACTTTGTCTGGAAGTATATTTATTTGATCATCCTTCTCTACCCCATCTCCTACTTGACTTTTCTCCATAACAATAATAATCTTCTAAGAAAATAAAAAAACAAGCATATTTGTCTGATTTGTAGTCTGTCTCTCCACACTAGACTGTATACTCCTTGAAGGCAGGATATTTTTTTTTATTTTATGCATTAATTTTCACCATTTTCCATACTCAGTATATATGAGGATGTGATAAACCACTTTGGAAGGGTTATTGGTTCTTTACGTGTGTGCGGGTAGTTCTGCAAAAAAACACATGGGAATGATTGGTGTTCCTTTTTGAAGGAACTGGCTTTCCAGAAGGAAAAAAAGAGAAGAAAATCTTACTACTTATTCCACATGATTTTCATCCTTGAATTTTATATCGCTACATGTTAGAAAGACAAGTTCACTTAGTGTTTAGGTGTTAGGTGAGGGATCTAATGTGATGTGCACGCTGGGGTGAAGTGGCAGTTAGGAACTAAGAATGCGAAGCATTCTGTGACCTCAGGGTCACTACTCCGCCTCTTCCCTCTGCCTGTGTCTTCTCCAATCCAGTGCTAATTTAATGGAAGTCAGCAAGGAGGAGTGTGGGTGATAGTGCTCTCCAGCATGAGTTTATTCCTTCCCATTCTGCTGCCCACCTGCTTAAGAGAATTTGTGGACAAGTAGTGTCCAGGAAGGGAGAGTTCCCAAGATCAAACTCCAACTGGTCATAGAGCAAAGGAAGCGATTTCGCATTCTGCCATAAAGGACATGAGGAGGCTTCCTTCAGTGTGGACCAGCTCAGCCCTGGGTGCAGCGCAGAGCCAGCACTTGCTGAACCAAGCACCTGGCACCAGCTGGCATGCCGCTGTGGGAGGTTCAGTGTAGCAGTCATGGTGTTGCTAAGCAAACATGCTTTTTAGCATTAAGCATTTTCTCTCCTGCTGAAATAAATACACAAGGGGAAACAATCCATTCTTTATTATTTTTAAAAGTAACTTTCTGTCTGGAAACAATTTTCTGCCACCAGAAATATCTTCTTTTAGAAAAGTGTATAATTGGCTGCCATCTGACATTATGTGGCATTATTGAAGTATTGAAATTCTCTTAATGCGCATCCTTTTTTTTTCTTGCCACTGAACATTTTCACCACCCTTAAGATTTCCTTGCTGTCTTACCCAATTTAAATTTTTTTGAGGGTGTCTCAACTAGTAATGATTTTGAAAAGATCAGGTTCTAGGTACAATCTTATAGGACTGAATGAGTTAAACTAATGCAAAGACATTGTGTAGCCATGCTTATTATTTTGATTAATCTTTATTTTGTTCACCACACCATCTAGACTTTGTCAGCTAACACTAGAGCTACAAGTTTATAGCTTGTTAGTTTATCTTTACACTCTAGTGTGATGCTTAACCTCACAGTGGCAAATATTATTGTCCTATTGTGTAGAAGGTTGCCAGGGCAAAACACTCTAATGTGATCATGCCTCTCTGTCATTGAAGAGATAGTTGTTGTTAAGAACAAAAATCTTCAGGTTTTCCTGAAGACCTTCCAGGTTTGCCTGTGACTCTAATGGCAAATAAAGCTTGAGAACTGCTTAGATCTCGAAGGAAAGGAGATAATTCATTCATTTCCTTTAAATATACAGTGTAGTTGATGAAGATAAAGCCCTTGCCAGTAAAACAATCTGATTGATCTAATAAGTAATCTTTCAAAATCATGAGCAATACTAGCAAAGATCCATTCATCAGATGCATGGATGGATGGATGGATGGATGGATGGATGGATGGATGGATGGATGAATAGATGGATTTAGCACTGACTAAATATGGAAGCAGGATGGGCATATGTACCCCACCACCATCTCCACTGTTTTGTCTTTGAGATTATTTGGTTTCACAAGATTAACAAAATACTCCATGTCTCTGTAAAGAAAACTGAGCTTTATCACGTTGAGGATTGTACCAACATCCTGTCTAAGGAGCATATGAAAAGTCAATAGTACTGATAATGGTAAAAATGTACAAAATATTCATTCATTTTGAGCAAATCTTAGTTAATATGCATGTCTTTTTAAATATTAAATAATATAGAGTATATCACATGCAGACTAGTGGCAGGGCACCAGCATAATTTATGATTTTAAATCTAAGAAAGTGACTGAAATATAGAAAACACAAGCACAGATAAAAGCAGAGTAAACGGAAACAGTAAACCAAGATTAGAAATATTTTCAAGTACAACAGTTTCTCAGCAGGTATAAAAGGGTCAAACTTCAGTCTGAATACAGAGATATTACTTTGAAGGAAATAAAGTAAAACCAGCTCTGTTCCGTTTACTAGTGACATATAAAATGACACACCTAAAACATAAAGACACGGAAAGATTGAAAGTAAAAGAATGAAAACAAAATATATGGTAGGCAAATGTTAGCAATAAATGCATTTGTAGTTGAGGTCGCTGTAGTCAGGTCATTCTGTTACCTGTTCCAACTCAATGAACATTTTAAAGGAGCAATAGCATATAAATAACGCTGTGATTTCAGGTATGTGATATTTCAACTGAATATTCAAACATTTTCAATTCTGAGCTCATTTCTCCCTGAAAAATGCCAATTCTAATTTTACTTTCATGGAGTCATATTTTGTGGTTAGGGATGTTAATTTTATTTTGTTATTAAAATGTTATAGAAACAAGTTTCAGTAGGCAGTTATATATATGCATGTTTGCTTATAGCTCAGGAACCTGAATATCAGGGTGCTGCAATCTATGTCCAGTAAAATTTTATGCAAGAAAATGCTGAGCATCAGCAATGTTCTTTCGAAAGCCAGTTCAGCAGCTCACATGAGGGTGGAGAGAGACTCATCTTTGAAAATTGGTATTGTCTACTCTACTTTTTCTCTTTGTCCTCTGAGCTCTGACTTTGAAAACTTGTGCTGTACTTCTGCATGTGGCCATAGAAGTGACTATGAGCTCTGCAAGGCCTACTCCTGTCCCTTCCAAGTCCAACACCAACTGAGAGCGATCAAGTCCAGTTTTACTGATACCAAAGGAAGTGCTGAATTTCATTATGGCCCAGCCAGTGATGAATTTCTGTCTCAAGACATCCTTTGTGTGAGGTACTCACCAGGAATTTCTCAAAGATGGTCATTTTTGGTGGAAAATTGAGCTTGGAAAAAGGTTCAGAAGTTCAAAATCATGCAATGGAAGTCACAAAGCTAAACTATTACCAACTTATCTGGCCTCATCTGCAGTTCCTCACCCGAGCACTGGTACTGGGAAGGAAAGTGCCTAAGATGACTCCACTTTCCCAGAACCACGGGGCCATAAAACACCCTCTATCCTCCTGCTCTTACAGGAGCTCTGCATACTGTGAGTGAAATCCCAGATTGGCAGTGGAATCCTGTGTTGTGAACAGCTGATCTTCCTATAATGTGTTGAAGTGGAGGAAAGAGGGTCATATTTTTTCATACTTTTGCTGGAGCCCTTAGTCATTTTGCTCTATGAAATAAAACCCAAACACAGCATGTGGTCTTTTCTTTGTTCATTTAACAAGGAGGGGGTCTGTGAATCAGGTTGCCTGAGAGTTCTCTGCTGCAATATGCATTTGAGGAAGGGCCTAATTTTTGAAGATTAGTGCCTGAAGAGGCATATCACAGGAAATGTTTTGTACCTTACAACTCTTTTGCCTCTCTATGATTTATTGGAGCATTGTAGTATAAATCATGCTCTTTGATTCTCTCTTCTCTTTCTGAAATAAGCAACTTGTTCTGCAGAGCCTTTCTTGTTCTTTTTTTTTTTTTTTTTTTGATATTTTTAAAAACTTTCACTAGAAATCTTGTTTAAATCTGCACTGATCCTACATGCTCCACTTCCCCTGTTAATTCTCATTTAAAGAATATTTGTGTAAGTCATGTATCATCTAAGAAATACAAAAAGTCAAACATTTGTAGTCCCTCCAAAGACACATATATTTCAAAATATACATTACATTATTTCTTAGAACCTGGGTACCAATGAAGTTTTATCTTATTTGGATTTTTTGCTTTTTGCATAGAGAGTGCAATTTTCTCTGTGTTTAGAAGAATTCAAGTTACAAGTCAAGGTATAATCAATGACTATTTTTTAAAGCCAAACTCCTACAAAACCATAAAGAGAATAATCATATTTTTACAACACCACAGGTAAACAACAAGCATATTTAGAAACTAGATGATTTTAAAATCAACACCAGGGTAAATCAATAACTTCCACATGGAGAGAGAAGATAATTTTCCATTCTGGATATCAAACAAAACTACCATAATATTACTGGCTGAGTGAGCCGGCTTCCCATGTGCACTTTCATGAGGGGGAGGTTCGGGATTGGCAGCTGCTCTTATAAATCAAGTCTGCTAAGAACCAAATGAATAAGTGTTTGACATTTTCAGTTGGAAAGAGCAGCTTGTCTTCAGTTCTGAGAAACCCTCTCCTTGTGATAATCCTTTTTTTCCTCTTTTGCTGAACCAGATTTTTAATATCAACTTAGCATAAGTAAATGTGCTGGAGTCCAGGAAGCAGAAGCTTCTGAGGTGGCAAGGTAGCCAAGATAGGGGGGCACAGGGGCACATTGGCCCACTGAAGCCAAGGGTGCAACCGTGTGGTTGGCAGTATATTTCACTTCAGCTCCTTCTCTAACTTGTGCTGTATTCCACAGTTCTTAAATCCAAACATACAGGGAGAACATGATGACACATGAATCAGATTATTTTCTGGTGTTCATCAACTTCGCAGACTAATTTAGGATCTTGCTGATATACTGTCTTACAGAAAAATTACTTGTCAAACAACTGTTAACAATCTTTTTGAAAGCCTACTAAGAGCTTTCAGAAATTTGTGAGGTTCATATTCATGAGAAGATATTTTGTATCATAACCAGAAAAGATAACTCAGGCTCTAAGTTATCACCTGGCTACTAGCTACAGCAATCTCCCTGACCTCTTTACATTTGGAAAAATGAAGAAATTTAAAAACATATTTTCTAATGCACATTCTAGTTTAAACAAGATAGCTTCACTTTTACTCCGCTAGCCTCAACTTGAACCTATTTCTCAACCTAGAAAGTGAAAAGTAGGAGAAAATCAAAATGCAGAAGAGAACAAATAAAGTACAAAACAGTAATAGTGACAAAATTTTCTGGGATTTAAGACAGTGTCCAAGTCATTGGAAAAGAGCTGTCTGTGCATCGCATGTGAAATACACTACTTCCTGTCATTTTGGAAGAGACAAATCGAATCCTCAGAACCACGTGTCGGAGCATACCCAGGGATGCTTATTCTTTGCTTGAGCACTCAACACGATGCAGGCAGCCTTGGAGAGCCAGTATTCTCTGTGCAACCAGCTGGAAGGGGACACATGGACCACCCCAGAATTTACCACCTAACTAAACCCCAGCTGACATATTTTTGGTACCTCATCACTCACTTCAGACTGATAAACTTGATCGTTTTCTATCTTGAGTTACTACTGGAGGTTGTTCGTTATGCAACACTGATGGTTTCTGCTTTGAAGCTAATATTTCTCTAATTTCTGTACAGCTATTGGCTATGATGGGATTTCAGCTGTACCCCCAAAGTCCATGTGGGCAAGGCATAGTCCTCGGTCTCTGGTGCTGTTGGGAGGCTGTGGAAAACTTAGAGTGGGGCTGGGTAGGAGAAAGTCAGGTCTTCACTCCCTTTATACTTCTTGGTGGCTAAGAGGTAAATAGACATCCTTTGTCACACCCTCCTGCCGTGACATAACGTGTTGCCACAGGCCCAAAGAAAGGGGACAAATGTCCGTAGATTGAAACTGTGATTCAAAATAAACCTTTCCTTTTAAAGGCATTTATCTTAAGAATTTTGTTACAGTGACAGAAAACTGAAGACCACAAACCACTTCGGATTGCCCTGGTCCCTGGTGCTCACTAGCACTCTGGACTCGGCCAGGGCATAGAAAGATGAAGCCCATAAATGCACTGTAGCAGGAGCTTCAGATTAAGTTGACCTTCCTTCCAAGGGTGTATTGTCGAGCTTACAAAATAAATTATCAGATGATCAATTCCCCAGGAATGCTTGAGACTAGGCCGAAGACATGTGTTAAACACCCAGAGGGTACAAAAGCAAGCCCCACTTCAAACTGATCCAGCACCACTCCCACTTTAGAGAGAGTACTTAGTTTGGAAAGACTAAGGGAAAGAGAAGAGACTAATCCACGTACATTATATAATCATGTATCCCAACTAGTTTCCATTTAAAAATTAATTTATTAGTGCATAAAAGTTGTACATAATTATCGGGTACCATGTGATGTTTCAATATATTGTGTAATGTTTAACACTATCTAGGAAGCATATCCACCTGTTCAAATACTTGTAGTTAAAACATCCTGTTGAAAATCAGTGCATCATTGTTAAGTACAGTCAGCCACTTCACTGTGCAGTAGATCACCAGGACTTATTTCTCCTACATAATTAGTACTTGTACCTTCTGACTAATTTTTTCACATCTCTTCCTTTCCTCTGCCCCCAAAAGCCATTGGTAAATAACATTCTATGTTCAGCCTCCAAGGAATCAATTTTCTTAGATTCTATCTGAGTGATATAGTGTATTTGCCTTCTTAATAAATTTTAACTTTTATAGAACTGAAATCTTGTATGGAACAACTGAAGATTTAAAAACATTGAGCAATATGTCCTGTGTCAAAAACATTAGATATGGTACAACTGGATTAACAACTGTTAGCCCCAAAATTTAAATTTTACCTTGGAGTTCTTTTATCAACAACATACAATAGCAGTAGCCTTTGTATCTCTCTCAGTTGGATACCTGGATTTAAAAAAAAAATATTAGTAAGTAAAAGAAGATATTAGGAAAGTAGAGGGCAATAATGACATGGAGTGGACTGGTTTAAACTACTTTCAGTGCTTTGGTAGAATAAAGCTGAAGGTGATTTCCACATGATGTTGCATCGCCATCTTTCTTGTATCTCCAGAACATAATTTTGACTTCCATCTTGGTGCCATATGAAATAATGCAGGATCACATAAATTCTTGGTTCAAAAATATTAAAAGGGGCCAGTGAAAAAATAGCTCAACAGACTAAAAGTGCCTACTTAGGCAAGCACAGGGATCACGGTTTGATCCCCGGCACCACATGCCAAGCCAGGCTCCCAGGGTGGGCTGAGCCTGCCAGCGTCCGGGCGTGGTGGCACAAGCCAATAATCCCATCACTGGGGAGGCTGAAAGCAGAAGGATCACCAGGAATTCGATCTGCATAGTGAGACCCTTCAGCAACCAAATACATTTATACATTAAGACTAAAAACATGACACTTAAATACTTGCTGTACAATTAAATGCTACTTTGAAAATTCTAATTTTAGGTTAAAAACATCCCTGGAAAATCAAATCTAGTTGATGGTATGACATTTGATTTATAAGGTGATTTTATTTATATATTTTTGTTTTATTTTTTATTTTATTTTAATTAATTAATTAATTTTGTATTATTTAGAAAAGGATCTACAGGGTGTTCAGGGTCTCACTACTAAATTAGACACATAGTGATTCTCCTATTTACAGTTTTCCAAGTGCTGGGATTACAGACACGTGCCACCACATTCAATCTTAGTTACCAAGCCTCAGGGTGCCCCAGGGATGGGGCCAGCACAGCAGGCCTGGGGATTGAGCCCCCAGCCCATAGCCTGCCTGCAGACACTTTCATCTGCTTAGCTACTTTTATGAGGTGATGTTATAAGGTGATTTTAGAAACACGTGTATATAGGAAACTATCAATAGTCCTGTTGGATCTGATTTGACCTCGCTGATAAAAAAGCTAGTGAACGTCACTAAAGGACTGAAGGTTCGCGTGCCGTTGATTCTTGCCATGGGATTAATAGATGTGTTTAGTTTGGTGCCAGTTGTTTGTCACAGAATTATAATAATATTTTTCAAAACGCTTTGCTTTGACTTCCATTATACTGTGAGACTATTTTTTCTCCCAACCTCCCCACCATCTGCCGCGATTCTACATTGGAAAATGTCCCTGCTATTCCATCCAGAAGGGCTAAGCGAAATCAATATGGCAACAGCAGACTGTGGGTGCATCCCAGCTTTTAAGTGGGATGTTGTTATGATTAACAGCGGCCAGCTCTTTACCTCTCTGCTATCCCAATGCCATCGCCGAGCATTTTGGTTGCTCATAAGATTCAATTAGCCCTGTGTGCTTCCCAAACTGCACCATGCGGCTGGAAAAAAAAGTAAGAGTAAAAAAGGTTAATTATATGTAGCTTTGTCAGAATGGAATGACATGATTTCCTTTTTTTTGGCTTATTGAGGGTTAGAAACTAATCAACATATATTGCTTTATGTTTTAAAATAAGTGTGGTGAAAGTCATTACAGGATCTATTTCATATTCCTTATTCATAGTAGAGATGGCATGAAAAACTAAGTTTCTTTTAATATTGCTACCCCAAATATGAATCTTTTAATAACATTTTTCACATTTGTTATTAGTACACGTTGTATATATTAAATGTATTAATATATTTTCTTAGTACATTCCTCATAGGCAATTAGTGCATGTTCATAGCACATCTTAATCCTTTTTTCACTCCCTTTCCCTCTTCTTCTTCCTCTCCATCGCTCAATCCCTCTCCTACTTGCAAAGAATCTATTTCCCTATTTTCTATTGTTTGTTCACTTATTTTTATTGTTATGAGGGGCTGAACTCAAGCCCTCGCACTTGCCAAACAGGCACTGTGCTGCTGAGCTATTGTGTCTATTTTTCATTTTGCTTTATTTTTATTTTAGGTATGCCATGTAAAGGAATCTATGAAACATTCAAGCTCATGTGTTTTTGATTTATTTCGTGTAACATTGCAGCCTGATGATACATTCATTTTCCTACAAATAACTCATTTATTCTTTACAGCAGAGTAGTACTCCTTATGTATGATACTACATCTTCTTTATGCATTCATCTATTGATGACATGTAGGCCATTTCCACAATTCATCTATTATGAATTGTGCTGCTATAAACATGGGCATGCCTGTATTATTTTGTACTGTGTCTTTAACTCATGTGGAAAGATACATAGAAGGGGTGTAGCTTCATTGAATGGAATTTGTCCTTTTTGTTTTTTGAGGAATCTCCACAGTGATTTCCAGAGTGGTTATGCCAGTTGCATCTTCTTCAGCAATATATAAAGTTCCTTTTCCTCTGAGCCTTGCGAGCATTTGCTATTATTTGATTTCTTATAGATAGCCACTCTCTCCAGAGTAAGATAAAATACCAGTATTGTTCCAATTTGTATTTCTCTAGGGGGTACGAATGTTGAACTTTTTTTCATGCATTTATTGGCCATTTTTACTTCTTTTTAGTAGTGTCTATTCATTTCACTTACCAGTTTTTGATAGGTCTTTTGTTTTGGGGGTCTAACTGTTTGAGATCTTCATATATTCTAGATATCATTCCTCTGTCTGAGGAAGAGCTGGCATTTTTCCTCATCCCGTAGGGTGTCTCTTCACACTATTGGTAGGTTCCTTTGTGTGTAGAGGCTATTAACTTAATAGCTCATTTTTTTCATTCTTAATTTTATTTCTTATGCAGCTGGATTCTGTTTAGAGAGTCTTTGTCTATTCATGTGTCTTCAAGAATTTTACCTATTTTATCTTCTAGCAGATTGTTTCTATTTTGCATTAGATTATTCATCCATTTTGATTTAAGTTTGATACAAGGTGAGTTATATGTGCTTAGAGAATCTTTTAATGCCTTTATAATTGTTACTTATATGGTTTATATGATTTTAACAACTTTATAGCTAATACTCTGTATAGCGAATTATATTATGGAATCATTTCTGTTGGTTTTACACAGTCCGCTTACTATTAAATACCTGGGACTATACATTATTGTCAGTAAAGAGTGAGTTGTTAGGAGATACCATGTCATAGTGGGGTGGCACAGCTGGCAGTGAGCAGGGTCAGATTGTGACTCTGCACATGGGCAGCTGAAGTCCAGGGGAAGAGGTCAAGACTCAAAGTAACTGAAGAAGTATGATCACAAATCACTGACGTTAGGGCTCTGGCAGTCTTTGAGAAATGAGGTCGGTTTTAGGAAGATATTTGCAACAGGCCTTTTGTTAGTAATTTTAGCAACTTTAACAACCATGAAAATTAAGTTGATTGGTTCATGTGAGAAGACCAGAGAATTCTTCTTCCCATGTGATGTAAAGTGTTTTTCTTGTTCAGCCTCTGATGTTAATTTGTCTCTTCCACTCTCTTGCATTTACTTTTTCCTTGAATATTGTGAATTAGCTCTCTCTGTGTGGTGTCCAAGATGACCAGGGGCATCCCCAGACTTCCACTTCCTTGATTAGTAGGGTTTGGAGATAACCTGGTCTCCCAGTGCCGACACTCAACTCCCAGGACAAGATCCTGAGAAACTCAGCTTGGGTCCTGTACCTTCTGGGACCCAGCTGCTGTAGTGAACGGATGAGGATGTCATGCCTCCTTGACTAGGACTGAGTTAGGCTTGTGTGAACCTTGTGGGTGGGCTGCTGAGAAAAGGGGGTAACTGGAGACAAACTAGGATGACCTTGAATGGGAAGACTTCAAGCCAAGAACCAAGACTCCAGCTAATACAGAGAAACTTCTAGCTGACATTAACTGGTTGACCATGGTTAATCTTACTTCAGCCCTACATATGTAGGGCTAGTCCATCTAATGAATTGAGTTATATTTAGCAACTTTGAGCTAAACTCTTTGGCTAATAACTCAAATTCACTCATTATAAACCTTCCTTGTATGGAAATATATTACGTCTTCTTGAGTCAATTTTGATATATATTTTAAAATGTGCCCAGATAGCTCAGCAGATTAAAGCACCTGCAAGCAAGAGCAAGGGCCAGGGGTTCGATCCCCCAGCCTGTTGTGCTGGCCCTGCCCCCAGGGCACACTGAAATGGCAATTGAAACTGGGCATGGTGGCATGCACCTATGATCCCAGCTCTTGGAAGGCTGTAAACAGGCAGATCACTATGAGTCCGATCTAGCAGTGAGGCCCTGAGCACCTTATATACCCTTCCCTAAAATAAAAAAAAAAAAGTGAAACTTCTCTCCTGCACATTTTAAAACAATCTATATAAGTTTGTACATACTGATCTCATAATTCTTTAAAAATCATTTTGGTATCTGTAGTAATGCTGCTTTTCCAATGTTTGTGTTATCCTTTTTTTTTTTTAATCAGAATTTGTCTGTTCTAACTTCTAAAGTTTCTTGGTTCCATTTTCTTCTAGTTTTCAATGTCTGTCTTTATCTCTCATCAGATTTTTTTTTCTCTCTCTCTCCCTTGTTTTGTGGTACTTGGGATCAAACTCAGGACTCTGTGCTTGCCAAGTGGGCACTTACTCTGCTGACTATATCGCCACCTGTTCTGTTTATCTTTGCTTATCATTTTATATGTAATGTCTCTAGCTATCATAATCTAAAATTAATAAAAAATTGGGTTTATGAATTACACTAATCATTGGGCTTAATAATAAACTACAATTACAATTATTTGTTCTGAGTATATTATTCTGTAATTAAATTAAGGAAATTATATTGAATTGATATTGTTTTGAATAAAGAAATTTTAATAACGTCAACGATCTCCCCCATGTGTGCTTTGCCAAAAATAAATACCATTACTTTCACAGCAGATAAGTGAAGTAGCAAAAGCATCCCAAACTCTGAATTTACATATTCAAATTATCCTAGTACAGTGGAAGGAACCTGGAGCAGTTATCATTTATGCCAAGTCGGTTCTAGGTTAAAAAAGTCAGAGTGATAATTACTGCCATTTTTCCAATGTACTACCCAGCTCTGCACAAGGCGGGAGGACACCACCAATTATAAGAAATGCGGCAGTCCACTGCCTCATCCTCCAGTGACCCAAGGTGCAGTGCCATACCAGGCCTCCAGCCACAGCCCATCGTTAATGGGTCTTTCTGTCTTTAGCTGCAATGATGAGGCCACCTGCTATCTTCCATCCAATATCTCTTTCATAAACAAGAGTGATGTTTTGTTTTTTTAAATTTTATTTTATCTTAATTTTTGTTTTATTGAAGTACAAATATCAATGGGACAGTTTTAAGATACCTTGACAAGATGGATTTGATAAATTAATACATTGCAAACTGTTTTCATAATGTTTTGGTATCATAGAAGGTGCATACATGATATTATACTTACAGACATTATTATAGCAGATGTCTCTTATCAGTAAATAGAGTGTAGCTGTTTGCGTATCTTATTTTTTATACCTGAATTACATCAAAGATTCAATAATTAATACTTTCTACCTTGTTATTTTCCTAGTGGTTGTCCATAGCACTAGAAGCTGACATAATATCCTGTCCAACCACCATTAGTGCGAATCTGGCCTCTCATAGGATTATGTAGAAGCACGGCGTTATCTATCCCAACTGTACTGTCTATACACACACATCATTCTTCCTTTCTATACCCCCTCCTTTCTCTACACCTGTCAGAGATGGGCACTCCATTGTCATTCAATGAACTTAGGTGCCTGAACTCAACAATGCAATCCAACACAGTCCAGCAATCCAACACAGTCCAGCATTCCACTACAATAGTGAGTTATCCGAAGAAGTTGTCGACCATAGCCATTTACAGCTCAGCTTAATATTATGGCCCCGCGATGTATACTTCATTTTTGTACTTTTCTGCTGGATGGTTAAGACCTAGATAGAGCAAGACCTATATACCAACACATGTACTTTATGTTTCTTATGAGGTCAGTGAAGTCCCCTCAGGGTTTATCTTGTAGTCCTGTACATTATTCTGTAGATCCTTTGTCTGTGTCATCCATGAGTAATGTTCATGAGATAATTATTGAAAGTGCTTCTTAGGCCCTTCCCCCTCCCCCAAAAAAAGTCTTCACAAAGATTTTCAAGTACGCCACAGTTCTTAGACTATGTCTCAGCTCTGTGCTGCCTCCTGAAAGGAGGATTTGCCCCATAAGTGGTCAAGAAAGGACAGAACATTTGCCCACCTCTCAGGGGAACAGCCATGCCACTCCTCTGAAACATTAGCTTCTCTTTAACTCTATTAAGTTGGAATGTGAGTGAATATATGAAAAATTAAACCCTTAAGAAATAACTAGTCAATAGCTCTTTAGTTGCAAAATGAAAAAGTTTAATTTTTTTCTTAAAAAAATGCATCAGATCATTGAAAACTTTTTAAGAAATATGGTGAAAAATGGAAAATGTGAACTGCGTATTGTCTTCTACAGAGAGAATCATATTCTAACCAACACCCTTTTCTGACATCTATGTGTAGTTTACTGATTTGTGTAATATATTAAGGGAGCCATGTTATTGCAAATGTTTCCTTATATTTGAAAGTAATATTTAGAATAAAATACATGTGATCTGGGTGTGGTGGTGGATGTGTATACTCCCAGCACTCAGGAAGCTGAGGCAGAAGGATCCCTGGGAGTTCAAGGACAGCTTTGCCTACAAAATTCGTTCCAGGCCAGCCTGAACTGCATAGTGAAATCCTAATTCAAAATGATAATAAATAGAAACATAAATAGGGCTGGCCAAATAGCTCAGCAGTTTAAAGCACCTGCAAGCAGGTTCAGGTGCCAGGTGCACTGAGATGGTGGCAATTGAGACTGAGCATAAGGGCACGCCTGTAATCCCAGCTCTTAGGAGGCTTTAGACAGGAGAATTAATATGCATCCAATCTAGTGGTGAGACCCTGAACACCCTGTAGAATCTTCCCTAAAATATGGAAAAAAATAAATGCATAAATACAACATACCACACATGTGGATGTGTCTACCATTGCACTTGAATGTTACCTCTCCTCTGAACACATGTCCGCTTGGATTCTGTGACTATGAGCTTATTTGGAAATGAGGTCTTTACACATCTGATTAACTTGAAGGCATCCAAAAGAAGTCATTCTGGACTATCTGGATGGGGCACAAATTCAATTTTCTTGCCTTTCTGGGAGGAAAGACAGGGCGGAGTAAGGAGCATAGTAGTGATGAGCCCAGGAATGAGACTGGCCTGGCTACCAGAGGCTGATGGTGCTGGAGCAGGAATCCATCACAGAGCCTCTGGCAGTGCACACAATGAACGCCATTGTTTCAGACTTTTCAAGAACTGTGATACAACAAATTTCCATTTTTTAAGTAATCAAATTAACAGTCATTTGTTATGGTAGCCCTATGTCTATACATATGTGACAACTGACATAAGTGGGTACATAAGTGAAGCCTGGCTTCCTTATAAGCAGCCTCCAATTAATCATAGCAGATGCAGCTAACCTTCTCTGAACCTCATTTGTCCTCATATTGTGAACTAACTGTCCTGAAGAATGCGCTTGAAAGCGCTCGATTCTCCTGAAGACCTGCACTGCCATCTCTCTCACAGGTCAGTTCTCTGGCCTCTCTCTTCCAGGCCACTGTATTCTATACTGACCTGCAATGATGTTGCACTATTTTAATTGTTGGAACCTGAAACAGGTCTTGCTGTTCAAGGCCTCAAACCTAGTAATCTTCGACAGTAGTCTTTGCTATATTTTAGAATGCTCTGGGCAAGTTTCTTGGACACCTAAACAAATGCCTCCAATGGTGTTTGACCCATCGGCACATTTGGAGACTCTTGCATCTTTTATGATGGAGGGCTTTCCTACCCCTGAATACTGGCTCTTCATTCACTCCTGAGTGCTTCAGCATAGTTTAATAAAGCTTCAAATCTTAATCCTTTACATTTTTGTTAATTACTTAGATACTGCCTATTTCGTTTTCTATTTCTTTCTTGTTATTTTTTCTTAAGATATACTTTCTCTCATGTTGTTGATGTTATAAATGTTATGCATTTATCTTATTTATGGTCAAATTACTAAAATCTATTATTAATGCTAAGAAGATTCCTATCAGTACTTTTAGATTTCCTGTATAAGTAATTGTGTTGACTGTGGAAAATGCTGTTTTTTTTCTATCCCAGCCTTTACATTTTACATTTCATTTTCTGTTTTACTACCCCAATATAATGTAGTTAATGGACCCCAATACCTGCAGCTCCTGGTCCTGACATTAAGAACCCTGTTTTTTTCCATTTTACTTTTAAAAATACTTTGATTGAGACTTTTAGCATAACCTTTATTGAGTTCAGGACATGATGGTTTATTGTGAGTACATCAATTTGACCAATAGGTTTTCTTCATGTGGACAACTTACAATTTTTCTTTGCTAATGTGGTGAATTGTATGTAAAGAGTTTCATTGTCAAATCACTTTGTAGTTTTGAGACAGACTCGGTTTGTTTACATGTATTGCTACATGGCCACCCATTTAAAAATCTTCCTAGGTTGAGACTTCGTTTAGGATATTCTAAGTCCTTGGAGGAGCTGAGAAGTGATTATCCTTCCTTGCAAGACAGTTGTGCACTTTACATGCCAAGAGTATAAGTCTCCACAGAATGAGCTGAGATGACAAACATTTTGTCCCACTTTTTGCATAAAAAATGTCTTCACTTGACCCCCATACTTAAAACAAAGTTCAATGAATAGGACTCCACAGTGACAACTTTTACATCTCAGCACATTGAAAATATTACTTTATCTTCTGCTTCCAGTGTTTATAATAAAACTGGCAACTCTAATGTGTGCTATAGGTATAATTATTTTCCCTTTTGGAAGACTTGTATATTCTTTTTATAAAAGATCATCTCCTCTTAGGTCATTAATTTTCACTTAAGTATTTCTAATCATAGATTTCTTTGTAGCCGTCCCTTCACTATAGGACACTGATATCACATCATACCAGGGCTAGCCAGGTAGCTCGGCTAACTAAAGCATCTGGTTAGGCAGGCTTCGTGATGGGGCTCGATCCTCAGCATGCTGTGCTGATCCTCCCCCCGGGGTACGCTGAGATGCTGACTGAGACTGGGTGCGGTGGCTCACACCTGCGATCCCAGTGCTTGGGAGGCTGCAAGCAGGTGGGTCGCTACGAGTCCCCTCTGTGTAGTGAGACCCTGGAGACCTTCTACCAAGCACGTTAAAGAAAAAGAACAAGACTTTCTAAGAAAATATACTTCCTTTAAAATATTACATGCTACCTCACAGACGTAACTTGCATACATATAATATTCTGAAATATGCAGTCTCCACATCTAGACCTTTCATTTGTTTATCCATATCAGTTTTTCTCATGTTGACACATTCCTTTTTGCTTTAAAATTATGTTTTTATGACAGTCATCAACTGTTTAGCAATAAGATTGTTGGTTTAAATTTTTTCCTCATTTCTCAGAGATCTGCACTGATAATTCCTCTTACAATTTCTAATTCTGATAATTTGTGTGTTTTTACGACTGATTTTTTAAAAGGACCTTATAATTTATAAGTCATTTTTCAAATAACAAAATTTTAGTTAATCTAGTTAAATCTGTTGGGTTTTCTTTTTTTCCCTTTTCACCACTTTCTGCTCTTCATTATTTTCTTTTCCTTACTATTTGGCTTCCTTTTTTTCTGTGTCTTTGCCTTTCAGGTAAAAATTTGTACAATTACAAATAAATAAATGTCTTGTTCAAACATAATTAATTTAAGATATACACCTTCCTTTGAAAATCACTTGAATACTATACTGTACACTGTGATGTTATCTTCCAGCAATACTTTTTTATTGAGGCAGCCTCTCACTATGCAGTTCAGGATGGCCTTGTGCACATTTCCATAGCTCCTGGGCCAATCTCGACCTTGTAGTGATCCTCCTTTCTCAGCCTTTCTTGTGCTGGGATTACGGGTATGCACTGCTCAGCAATGCATTTTCATTTCTTTTGTGATAACTCTCATTCTGATCCATTGATTATTAAAATAAGAAGTGTTTATTTTCAGACATTTGTAGCTTTTAAAGATATCTTGCTGTCATTGCCCTCTCGTTCTTCCGCATGACTACGCATGCTGGGAGATTTTAATCTTTTCGCATTTACCTTTTCGTTTTACTTTGTGGTTCAATGTGCTATCAAATCCGGCGGACTTGACATTTTGAGGGGTGGGGAGGGAATACCAGGGGTCGAATTGCACTTGCGAGGCAGATGCTTATGCTGCTGAGCTATCTCCTGGGCTGAACTTGCCCTTTTGTGCTCTGAACGAATAAAAACGTCTTCTTTTGTTCTTGGACACAGTTTGCCATAATCATTTGATTTATATTCTTTCTATCTTTGCCTTCTTAGTGTATAGTTCTATCAATGATTAAAATAGGGGTGTTGAAATTTTCCAACTACTTTTATGGATATGATTAATTTTCCCCTTAAATTTCTCCATTTTATCTTCTTATATTTTGAATCTATGCTATTGAATCTATGCTGTTAAATCTATGCTATCAAAGATAACATTTTATTGTTATCTTCCTAATGATTGAAACTTTTTAAACTATAAAACGCCCTTCAGTTCTTTTCTTCGAATACATTTTGTCTAGTTTTGATGGAAACACTTACTTGCTTTATGCTTTACTTATATTTTACATGACAAATAATCCTTACTGCATTCAATCCACCTAAATTGTGTTTCTTATAGACAATAAGCAATTGGGCTTTACCCTTTCCTCCAGTCACAAAAATCTGTCTTTTATTTGTAGTATTTAGCCCACTTAATTTTAATTTTAATGTAAACATTATTAAAGTTGGGTTTTAGTGAGCAATTTTGTTCTTTTTGTTTTTATTTGTCTCATCACTTCTTTGGCTCTCCTTTCTTACCCATTAGAATCTTTTGAAGAATTCATTTTTGCTTCTCTAATGGATGTTTAAAATTATGTATTTCCTGTGTACATGTGTATATATTATACTAACAGTGGGGTTTATAGTACACATCTTTAGCTGACCACAATTACAATTAGTTTTTCTACTCCATATAAAATATCAGGATTGGGGCTGGGGAGATGGTTCAGTTAGCTTCTCTGGCAAGCGCAAGGGCCTGAGTTCAATCTCCGTAAAAAAAAATCGAGATATATATTTGATTACATTTCCATTTCCTTTGCACTACTTAGCAATATGCTTTCAATTTTTATTTGTTATCTACTCCAATGTATAATGCTACTTTTTGCATTAAAATATTTACTGTTTAAAAAATTGAGGTGTTTTCATAATTTTTAACAAATATTGATTGAATTTAATGTTTGAGAATCCCTACAGCATCAATTTGAATTGCTCTTCACCAGAGAGTACTTTAACTTGTTTCTACTGAAATTTTCTGAGTGGTCTCAACCACAGGCATAAGCATTGCATCTTAGTTTTTGAACTTCAGCTTATTCCAGAGCTTAATCTTATTTCTTTCCTATTTTTAAGAGGTGTAAACAACCCCAGCTTTAGTGTTTGTTTTTAACTCATATATCAGGACATAATTTCTTTAATCACATGGAGATTTATCTTGTATTCTTGAAAAAGTTTCAGTGCCTTACTAATGTATAATTCCTGTAATTTCCTTATAATCTACTTGTGATGCAGAGGGAGGACAACAGAAAATTTCAGGGTCATTGTGCTTCTTAAAGCCATTTTCTTACTTTAAAGGTAAAACTTAAAAATTTTCTATTTTACTAAAGTAACGTGTTACCACGGAAAACTTTTAAAGTTGTGAGGAGAGTCTCCTTTTTTAATCTTCAGATGTCAACACTTTTGTTGACTTCAGATGTCAGCATTTTTTCTTATGGTTACAATTATTATTTCAATTATGTACTCCAATTTCTACTTCTTGACTTTCCGTAGGATTATTAACTCCCTGCAAAGAAGTTGAAACAAGCTACTCCACTTTCCTCTTCATTTTACTTCTACTTTTTAATTTGCCTATGTAACTATATTTGCTCTGTCCAACTTTATGTTCTTTTCTATAAAAATTGAAAAATACTTGAAGTATACATTATCTTAAGGTTATTTAAGTTTAAATATTATATTTAAGTCTCTAGTTACAGTGTTAGCTTACATAGGATATTTTACATACTGTAGATAGATCCAAGAGTGTTGGGCCCAGTAATGAAGATATTATAATCATATATCTTTATATTATTAAATCATACATGACAAGTAATGGAATTGTTAACAAATTACCTTCCAAACATCTCAGTCTAATGGGATTCTCATTTCTTTTTAAATTTAAATTTCATAACATTTAATTACTTTTTAAAATAGTTTTTTTTTCTACATTCCTCCTCAAGAAGATTTTCAATCTTTTTTTTTTTCTTTTGTCGTTTTAGCAACTGGAAGTATCAGTAGTAGAATTCTTGAGTTTTTATGCTTCTGGAGAGGTGTTTTCTATTTGTCTTCAGCTTTCATTTATAGACTCATGGCTAGAGAATTTCATATTAAAACTCATCTTCTCTCTGTCCTTTGAAGCCATGGAAACACATGACCTTCAATGGTGACCCTGCTAAGAAGTCTGATTCAGTCTTCCCTCTTCCTTTGTAAGCAACCTTGTTTATCTCTCTCCGGAAATTTTTAAGATTTCCCCTGTATTAATAAAGGGCTAGTGGCCAGGGTTTGATCCCCCGTGTGCTATGTCAGCCCTGCCCCCTGGAGCATGCTGAGATGGAATTGAGACTGGGCTTGTGGTGGTACACACCTGTAATCTCAATGCTTGGGAGGCTAAAAACAGGAGAATCACTATGAGTCTGAGCTACTTGGTGAGACCCTGTACACCCTGTAGGCCCTGTCCTAAATTCATAAATACATAAATAAATGGCTAAATTTTTTTTATCAAGGAACACAGTTGGGAAACTGCTGGTCCAGAGGTTTCATCAGCAGTTACATAAAGAACATGGTGGTTTTCTCTGCCATCCACTATTGTCTTTTGATTTGTCATTTCACATTATCATGGGACAAGGGGTCTTCGTTTGATAGGACAGAGCTTTTCTCTGCTGAGTTGAAGAGGCTGCATTGGGGATTCTGTCCCATCTCTGTTGTTGAGTTGCACATACCACTGTCATTTTGTCCATTAAGTTTATTTCATTCTTTTTCAACTAAGAAGGAATACAGGTATCCATTTATCTCTATCACCCAGAATTAACCACTGTTTTAATTTGTTTTAGATAATTACTTTCTTTCAAGAAGACTAACTTGAAGGCCCCTTAGTGGCCTTCCCAATCTTACCATCTTCCTCTCAGAGGCAATCACTGGTATAAATTAGATACACATCCTTTTCATTCATATGTTCATAATTTTATTTCATATGTTCTTGTAAGCTACAAATAGTATTGCTTTGAGAATTCTCATTTTCATGAATATTACACTGGGATTAGAAAATACTTCTTTCTCAAATTGGTTGTTTTTACTCAGCCCCATGTTTTTAAGATGTATGTACATGGATTCGTGTGTGCACACACACATACACACTGCTTCCATATTCTGCCATTTCACTGGAATCTTGAGAAGAAATAAATGTAAATTTTGTGCTTAAATCCCTCCTTGATATCTTCACCTAATAATTATAATATAATAATATAATAGTGAATTAAAAGTTAAAGATTAAAATGTGAAACAAGTAAATATATTGCTGTGTGATATATAAATATAGATACAGATATAGATATACAGATATATACACCCAAGTATTTGCTATTTTTTAAGTGTGCTTATGTTTTGAGGTGTATGCAAACTAATGATATTAATAATTACATTTCTGCAAATAAAATTTTCAGACATTACATGCTCACTTGGTAATCAGAATAGAGAGGTTATTTTTCAAGGTTCTCGGTAGTGAGAGGGTCACAACGTAAGTTCCAAACTTTTCCTGTACTATTTCCGTGCAGCAGCGCAGATCTCTTTTGTGGGTTGGTTCTCCGTAGACTCCAGCTGGAGCTTTGTTCTCCGTTCTTCTCTGTTGTCCTTGCCACCCTGTGAATAAAATTAACAAAGAATTATTCACTAGCTCAGTGGTTTTATTCAAGACTGCTTCTTTTTGGCAGGATAAGGTATATTTATTTGAAGTCCAACCTGCTCTTTAACCACTCAAGTCACTGACTCTACATAATTAGCAGTTACTAAATTTATCCTGTGAGAGCTGAGCTCCTTCAGAAGCTTAGCAAGGCTGACAGCTCTTTCCACATTCGGGTATTCCCTTCTCTCTTTTCTTCCTTTCATCCAGATTCCCAACTCTGGTTCACTTAGTGTCTCTCCATTTCTGTCCCTTAAATTTTAGGAACAAGAGAAAATAAACAAAGTGACCATAAAAAAGTCCTGTTCCCAATACTATCCTGACCTCAGCCTGGTTTAGTTCTTTAAGAGGAAGCTGCAGGTGTAGGTGAGGCCTACAGGTGGAGACTTTGTAGTGGGTGGGACAGAGAGGCAGTGTGTGCAAGGGAACAGCTGTAAGGCAGAGAAGCGCGACTGACAGGTCTGCAAGCCAGTTACTTTTACAGAAATTGTAGAATATTACACACACACACACACACACACACAAGGCTATGACCTTTTTTTAATTTTAAAGAAAGAACAATAAAAACAATGATTGCCATTCCAACTATTTTTACTGGTGTCAATGCCTGGGATTTCAAAGCAAAATACTAAGAAATTAACAATGAGAATAATATTACATATCATTAGCTTCAAAGTAGCTGCTCAGATTACCAGGGAGAGGTATACAAAACTGATTGAACAGTTTAGGCAGTAACTTCCTTTCAATAAACTAATAGAAGTTAGTAGTGAAATTCTCTTAACTATTTTATATATAGATCAATATAGAGACAGAGATAGAGGCAGAGGTAGACATAGAGATGATAGAGATCATAGAAATATATCTTTTTTCCTTCCTTCATTTCTCTTTTCCCCCATCCAAGTTGTTCTTTCCTGTTAAGGGGTTTCTTTCCCTTTCACTATATCTTTTCTACATGGATTTTATTTACTCTCTCAGTTTCTTACACTAGGGAAACAGTGCAACCTGTTATTTAAATCCTGACTCAACCATTAGGAACCCCATTACTTAGCTAAGTTTATCAACCTCTTTACTTTTAGCGTATATTTCATATTTTTTTAAAAAAGTAGTGAAAAACATTAGAAATTATATAGAATTTCAATAAACAAAATAATAGGAATTCAAGCATGGTTTTTCTATTGCATAATATTGTCTTCACATTAGTCATTTAGATTATCAGATATAAACATGCAAAATTGGTTAAAAAATTAAAATAAATAAAAAGGGCAGGCCAAATAGTTCAACAGACTAAAGCAGTTGCTTAGGCAAAGAGCAGTGGCCAGGGTTCAATCCCCCAGAGTGCTGTCGAGCCCTGCCCTGGGGGTGCAGGGCTTGCGCCTGTAATCACAGCTCTTGGGTGGCTGAAAACAGGAGAATCACTGCAAGTCCAATCTATGTAGTAAGACCCTGTAGGCCCTGCAGACCCTGTAGCAAATACATAAAAAAGAAGAAAAATAATTTAAGCATTAATTGCTCCTTTCAATAGACCAGAAGAAATCAGCAGAACAATTATCCAAGCTACGCATGAATATATCCTTTTCTTGTGCTTCTTTTTTTCCTTTCTCCTCTTCCTCATCCAAGTTGTTCCTTCCCTTTGAACAGATTCTTTCCCTTTCAGTTTATGTTGGGCCTTTCAGACTTCATTTAGTTTTTCAGGATCTTACACCAGCAAGATAATACGATGGTTGTACATGCTGGTCTGATTTATTTCACTGATCAGTACGGTCTCTAGTTGATTCCATCTACCTATAAAAATCTTGAATTTATCTTTTTTTAATAACTGAATAATACTCTACATGTAAAATACTGCATTGTTTTTAACCATTCCTCAGTTCTTGAGCATTTGTGTTGCTTCCAAGACTTAGCTATGACAATTTGTGCAATAGTGTGATGTTTTTAATTCTTTTGGGAAAATACCCCGGAGGAAAATAGCTGGGTCAAATGAGACCTTTATTCCTAGGTTTTGAGGAATCTCCACACTGATTTCCTCAGTGGTTGGACCAGTCTACACTCCCACCAATGGTGGAGAAGGGTTCCTTTTTCCCCACAGCCTCTCCAACATTTGTTATTGGTTGACTTCTTGATGATTGCCATTCCAACTATTTTTACTGGTGTCAATGCTATCAGAGCATTGGTTTAATTTACATCTCTTGAATGACCAATGATATTGAACATTTTTCATATATTTATTTATTATTTGTATTCCTTCTTCTGATAAGTATATATTCATCTCAGATATCCATTTTTTATTAGATCTTTTAATTTTGGGGACCTGATTTTTTTAAAATTCTTTTTATGCTCTAGATAGAAGTCCTTTCTCAGAGGAACAGTCGCTACATTTATTTCCCAATTCATTGATTTTCTTTTTACTCTTGGAGATAATATGGTGCCTACTTTATAAGGCCGCTGATTGAATGAGTTAATATTTGCAAAACAGGCTGGAGTTTTAGTTAGTAGTATACAAAGCTTCCTAAGCAAATAAAATTTAAAAATAAATAAATAAGACTAATTTATCCAACAAAGTATTATACAGTGTACACTCTAGCAATACCATATTTAAAACATAATTATTCTTGAGTAGCATTTGAAATTAGGGGAAAAACAGATCTTCAAAGGAAAATATGGCATGCAGAAAATAGAAATTCAAAAATTATAATAACTTGCAATTACGTGGACAGAATCACAGTCATTTGAAGTTTAATTAAGAACCGTTCATAGTATTGCTAATTCATCATTGACTCCCATCACTTCCTTAGATTTGAAAGGCTTCCTCACATGCTTGTTCCTCGGTTGAACACTAAAGGGCCTTTTTGAGGCAGTGCACGAACAACACTAATTTTAGCTCCAATTGTTACATTTCCAAGGAAGCTTTAAAAAGTGTTCAGTTGGACTGTTTTCAAAGAGCAATTGTGGAACAAGCAAGTAGGCTGTGTTTTCAAAGCGATTGGTCTTATTAGCCGGAGAGCAAGGTCCAGCCTGATGGAAAAGGCAAGGAGGGAACGAGTGGTGATTACATCTCACACTTTCATCCAAGGCTTCCCCGGAGCACCTGAAACCAAGGCTCATTATCATTTCTTTAAATAGATGGAACCGGTGAGATAGCGAGTCTGGTGTGCTTAGCAAGGTCACACTCTAACTTGCTAGCATAGAGATAACAATCCAATGTGCTTGATTAGTACCCAGTGCCCATCCGTCGCCTGTGCATCGATTGTTGGCACGATGCTGAAAACAGGTGGGCAGGAAGATCTCCGAAGCACCTCTACTGCCACCCCGCTCCGTGACCCCTTTTTATTAATTGTTGACTACATCTAGACAAGCTTTGCTTCAGTGGCTTGTGTTCGGGAAGAATCCTGCTGGTGACAGGTTGGGTTGACGTGTACAATTCCTGGCCGGTCTTTTGTGTTACTTTGGCTCCTTCTCTTACTTTTAGTTCCCATGCAATAATTTAAGTCCTCCCAAGTGCTTTTATTCATTGTGGGAATTTGTGTTCTTGTCCACTTTCTCCAGGAATGCCTGCCATTGTGTGTGATTGGCTTCAGAAAGCTTTGGAAATTTCAATAATTGCAGATGGCTTGCATGTTCTTAATTCTCTGAAATTTAGCCCCCTGTCTCTGCCCTAAAGCTCACTTGAGAAGGAGAAAGGAAGAGACTATCGTACAACAGGGAGGTCTTGGAAAGGAGCCAATCGAAGCAGTGATGGAAAGAGGTATCAACCAAAACGTAACACTCAGCCCCGGTGGCACCCATCATTCTTCAAGCGCGTTGTAGAACATATTCATATTATCTGTTTCAACTTTAGCATCCAGAGTTGCAGAACTACATTAGCTCAATGTTAGTCTCCCTCTAGCACCAGCATTGTGAAGTTTTCCTAGGGACTTTTCCTGGGTTGAGACATAGGGCTCAGCCCTAAGAAATTTGTCTTTCTGATGAGTGATATTTCTCTCTCTCTCTCTCTCTCTCTCTCTCTCTCTCTCTCTCTCTCTCTTTCTCTCTCATATTCACTTTATGGGTTAGAACCAAGTGCTTAACAAAGAATATGGTAATGTATTCAACAAAAGCTTTGTGTACTAAATATAGACTCAGAGTTTTAAAGAGCTTTTTTTATGAGCTTTTTTTTTATGAGCCTTGGCAGGTGTTTTACTATGAAACAGGTCTCAGAAAGTAATGAGGACATGTTCTATTTTTGAGATAAAAGCTATATCTGATATGTAGAAATGACACATAATAAATGCTATTACAGTTAATGAAGTCAGGGAAGCACTTGGATTTTTATTTAATTTATGGGGGTAAATGCTTTCAAATTTCCATGTACAAATTTTGAGTATAAACTGGCAGATCAGAACCGCTAGTTGGTGTCTCATCCATTCCATTTCATAGCTTTTAAGTTGAAGCAAAAGAAAAAAAGAGTAAGAAAAATGGAGATTAAATTTTAGAGACTTGAATCTCTTTTGCTTTCCCACTGCTTACATGAGAGGGTGGCAGTCAATTAGCCAGTGAGAAGCATTTATAAACCTTAGTTTACAAATGAAAACAAATGATTTAAAAAAACCATATAATGAAGAATTTCTGTTGATACCCTTTAAAACATAAATGTGACAGTATGGTGTTAATCATCTTAAATAAAAGGAAATTTTAAAACCCTGAATGCAGCAAATTTCCAAAGCACTGATTATGTGTGCTAATTGTCTTCTGCTTCTTATTTCCATCTCTTAACAAGGAAGATTCTTAGCATATGTCTATTTTTCCCTTTACTTTCTTCAGACAGAAATTCCCTTAGGGGAAATTGCCTGACAAAATCATTAAGTAGAAGTTTTATGAGTCTAGGTGGGATAACGTTTGGAGATGACTGATTACATGATTGCAGCTAATCGTTTGTGGGACTTGGAAAGCCTCTAATATTTTTAAGGGAAATCCTTTTACTTGCAATCCATTAAAGAGATTGCAGTTTTCTCTAAGGATAATCTTCCTTTGGGCTGTCACAGAGGAATATTTCTGAGGCAACCTTGCACCAGCTTCTGTCTTTTTCATTTTTGATTAAAATAACCTACACAACTGGTCACCAAAATATAATGTGTAGCTCCAGTTGGGATGTTCATCTTTGACAAGATTACTTGAGACCACTGCTGGTTGCATGAAAAAAATTACACACTAACTGTGTCCCATTAAAAGATTGCTGATCTGAAATAATTGATACTGGATGAACAGGTGTAACTCACTCCAGCAGTAGCTTGATTTTGAAAAGATTTTCATCCATGAGAAACTATTTTAAGTATATTCAATGTTAATGTATTCTATGCAGAGCATAAGTATTACGCTATATATTTTGGGACCTTGTAATTAAAGGCTTTGAGATACTCATTTGCAGTAAATAAATACCCACCAAATATGAGGCTACAGTGACTACATCTCTTTGTGCTTGGAATTTTCAGTCCTGTATCAAAGTTTTAGTCACTGTCTTCTTGTTTCACATCTACAATAGAGGAGTGTTGGTAATCAAAATCATTTTAAGTAATCTGCTTAACAGACTTTTAAAATTTTTTTCTCCATATGGCACACAGAGTGACTAATTTAGTCATTGTGGCATTGTACATGTGTCACACACATGTATGCATGTGTCAGGTGTAAGAAAATAAAGATTTGTCTCTTCATCTATTTGATAAAAGTTCTGTCTACCTTTCTGTCATTATCACTGATTTGGAAAACATATCTGACTTGAACAATTAAACTACGGTTTAAAAACATCTTGCCCAAGTATAATCTGTTACATATTTCATGCACAATTCCTATGCTGCTCTGATAAAATCTTTAAGTTACATTGGGTATTGTAGCAAAGGTAGATTCTCATGCAATTTGTGCTCAATGGAAGTCTGATTTTAAAAGAATGGTGGCTGAAGCCACATGGGATGGATCAGTGCAAAGAAATTAGACTGGGATCTGAAAAATGGAAGGAGTGGCACAAAGCCAGTCAAAATCTCAGTGGACCAGAAATTAATCATGAAAGTAAAAGAGGAAAATGTTGAGAAAACTTTATCAGATGGATGCCCTCACCAGACCAAGCTTATAACTCTGACTCCTTGGAAGGAGTTCATATAATGGATACTTCACCAATAATCAGTGACTTCCTAGCTCTTCTGCCTTCACTGGACGCCTGTGTTAATCTGCTTTGCAGATTATTTTTCTATTACAAAAATATGCATGAGATGCAAATTAAAGATAAAATGCTTCTTTTGGTTCACATTTAGTTTCAAGCCATGTTGACCTGGCTCCGTAGCTGTAGGCCTGGGGCAAGGTAGCCCTGATGGTCGGGTGTGGGAGAGCAAAGTTGCAGGAATTCAGTGGCCAGGAGCGGAAGAAAGAAGGAGGGAAAGAAGGAGAGAGAAGGAGGGAGGAGTTACTCCAGGGAGAAAATACATCCTTTGTACTTCTAGGCACTTACCTCCTAATGTTTGCATGACCCACCAATGTTCTGCTACACTGTGTAGGCATCAGTGGGTTCTTTACTAATGACATCAAAGCCCTCATGATCCAACCCCATTCAGAGGCTTGGCTCTGAATGCTGCTGCATTGGGGAAGAACCCATGAACACATGAGACCTGGGGGGCCACGTTGGATCCAACCTATAACAAAAGCCATCGTACTTTTGCTTTTTTCCATTTTATCCAGGAAGAATGGGGCCAAGGATTGGAAAGTAAAATATCCCTGAGGTCTAGCATCTTGTTTTGTTTGCTGCCTTCTCATTTAGGCAGACAGAGAAAATCTTAGAGATGCCTGCTTCTTTCCAAGGGCCTGAAAAGAAAAAATGTTTTCCTTATTTTTCTAGTCATTAGCTTCAACATCAGTCTCCCTTTGTTTACCTTGCTGATGCTTGGAAGGTAGGTCACACTCATTTAGCATACAGATACCACTCTTAACTACCTTTGAAGCAACAGATTAAGGAAAAGGAAATGAATACTGTATATGCAAAGAGGAGAATGCTTAGTGTCACTCCCTCAGCTAGTTGAGCGTGCAGAAAAGTAATTGCGAAAAGTGATTTGGGGCCTGCATTTCGCAAGCAGTACATTTAAGTACATACATAAGCTTTTCTTAGCAAATGATCACAAACTCTGACTATGTCACTTCTGTATTCTTATCTAGCTTTTTCTTCATTTCTCCTCAGACACGGTGGCTAGGGTATAGAATTTTAACATGAATACTCAAACTCTATTTCTTGTACTCTCACTGAAGTGTGATTAAACTGAGAATAGAATGAATTCTTTCCTGCCACATAAGTCACAATGGAGGAGGAAAAAAAAAATACGTTTTATAGCATTTTACTTTTTCAGATCCCATGAGCATGCCCTTCATAAAAAGCAATATCCAAACTCTTCAGTTAGCATGCAAACAATGTCATCAATCTCATGAACCATTTATATGAAATCTAAAATGCCAACAATCATGTCATTTGGTATCTGACATCTGCCTGCTTCCATTCACTGCACACTATTGAACTGGCCTCTGCACACAGGAAAAATCTAGACCCTTACCTTAGAGATTCCAGTGAACAAAAAGCCTCAGCTAGGGACTGGGGAGATGGCTCAGTGGGGCCTGGGAGATGGTTGCACTTCTCTG
Source organism: Ctenomys sociabilis (assembly GCA_004027165.1). Taxonomy (NCBI): domain Eukaryota; kingdom Metazoa; phylum Chordata; class Mammalia; order Rodentia; family Ctenomyidae; genus Ctenomys; species Ctenomys sociabilis. Next base: position 13,090 of record PVKA01011062.1, on the reverse strand, counting down.
GCAAGCACAAGAATCTAAATTCAAACCTGGGTTCTGAAAAAAAAAAAAAAAAAAAAAAAAGCTTCACCTGCATGGCTTGCAAGTGCAAATCCTTGGGCTCTACTCCAGAAATGAAGTATAGTGACAGCATTCAGTCCTGAAAGGCTGCTGATGTTGGTGACCCATGGAACATTCTGAAGAGCACCTTTCCCCGCTGAAGGGCCCACAGTGAGAACCCCTCCAGTACCAGGTACCTAAAATCACACACACACACACACACACACACACACACACACACACACACACACACACAATCTGCTTTTATTTAGGGCAGGGGATTTGGTAGGTTCATTTCAGTTTAGGTAGTAACACTTATCTTCTTTACAAGACATCTCAGCTGCCTTCAAGGAAATAGCAGAAAGAGTTAGAGGGCCATTAGGATAGACCATTGAGAACATCCCTGACTTTTAAATCCCAAACAAAAGGGAAGCTGTTAATGCAGACATCTATTCTGTGCTTACTGGGAACAGAAGATTGCTGACACGTTAGTTTAGAAGGACCATTTAAAACCTCTAATCAATTGGTAATTATTAATATTTATTACTGCTCTGATGGAACCCTCAGCATATATTTGCTTTCTAAAGATTGGTAATAAAAGTAGATAAACTGATAAACAATTAGTCTTTGAGGAGACTTTCCCCTATTTAATTTGTTTTTTTCACTCCAACTCCCTGTATGTGTATATATTTGAGGTTTGCTAGGGAAAGAAGTAAATTACCATCTCAATGCAATCCCTTTCTTATTTGAAGCTGCACAATTACATCATTAAGTTAATTATTCCAGCAATTAAAAAGGATCAGGTTATTTGGGAACAGTTATTCAGAATGAATTGTTCCTTAATGTCTCTACACCCGGATCACTTTGATGGCAGAGCAAGAAGTCTGTAGGTCAGTGCGATATTTCTTGCTGCATTTTGCTATCAGTGGCGTTAGCTCCTGCCCTTGAAAAGCTCAGAAGTACTGGAGAAACCACATTATACCGGTCCTTATCTTTCTTATGGGTATTAGGGACAGATAGTCTCATTAACTCTCAGCTTGTGAATTATGGGCCAGCCATTTACTGTACAGAATAATAAATTGTAGAGCTCTGCACATGCAGTGATTGGCTCTGGATGTTGGCTTTCCTGCCAGTGCAGGCTTGTTCTTTGTGGATGCCAGTCCGGAGCTCTGTGGATGAACTTATTAATTGAAAATGAATCCTGATTATGTTTTTTTCCATTCACCAATTCTCCAACAATTTCTCTTGAGTGTAATTTTAATACTATCATGTTCTTAGTTTTTAAATGACCAGAAACTTAGACAAATATAAATCGGTCCTAACACTTTTATGTTTTACTTACATGCCTGCCTTTTGGAACCAAGTGATTTTTAATTGCGTGTTATATTTACCCGACATGAACAGTGCTCTCATAAGGCAAAATTCTGTTGGTAGACATATATAGAAAATTATAAAGCAAAATAAAGAGTGCTTCATTTTCTTAATGGGAATGCAATAGAAGGAGATATCAGAAGGAACTAGGATATTATTTGACACTATGAGCATTGAATAAGTAAATATTGAACCGCAGGTTGATTAATGATTGGGTAGTAACCATTGAAGTTCAATATAAGAGTTGGAAACATTCTGGCTTTTATCAAGCTTGTGTTGCGGTCTCCCTTTATGAAGATGCTCTGAGAGCTGCTGTACTCCTGAGAAGGTTATGCCTGTCTAATTAGGAGCATTCCCTCCTTGGAAAGGAGGGAAACACAATCAATAGTGGATGGGAAATCTGCTGGGGCAATGGTGCCTTGTTTCAGCAAATAAAATGATTCAAGGAAAACAAGAGGCGATTTTTAAAGAATTCAGGAAACATAGATGAGGCCTGCATGATATAAAGACTCTACTCTTCATGGAAGTCTCAAACAAGTAGACCGAAATGGCTGAGAGGGCATGGGAAGCAAAACCTAATGGCCCCAGACCCAGAATGACAGACCATATGCACATTTCAGGAACACTGTAATAAACAAATGTGTGTTGTTTCCACTTTAAAGGGGCCAAGCCTTCAAGATTTTGGCAGCTCTGTCCTGTGACACAGCAGGCATTCCATCCCCTCCAAGCAGGCAGAGCAGACTCTGACAGGGCTGTTTTTGATACTCCCAATCACAGCCTGACTGTGAACAGTTCTGGCATAGGTGGGGCATCAACATGAAGCAACACTAGCAGCAAGAATCTCTCTCTCTCTCTCTCTCTCTCTCTCTCTCTCTCCATATATACAGTGTTTCTATTTTGCAAAAGAGGCCATCTTTCCCTTTTCTTCTTACTTTCTAGTTCTAACAAGGATATGCAGGGATTATAAAATACTAACAATAGATTATCACCAATCCATATGGATTAATTATGATTAAGTTTACATTTTGTACTTTGTTTTATTTGGATTCTTGTATATTTGGTGAAGTCTCTAGTTTCATTCCACAATGCTTCAGCCTTGCTAAGGGGCAGCAAGGGAAGTTGTTTGGGCTCATTCAGAAGCCAGAGTGCTATGCGGTCAGCAGAAGTATCTGGCAACCAAGATGGCGCTACAACCTCTTAGGAGCCAAGTAAAAGTCATCACAGAAGGAGCCATGAAACTGGCCAGGGCATTCGGAGTCTGTGCTACTCGGACCAGGTACCTCTTCTTCTGCCCATCCTGAGTCTAAGGATTCTGTTGCACAAGAATTTGTTTGACAGCTTTTGAGATATAATTTATTCTAATGCATCCCAAAAACATGGACTGTAGGTTCAAGGGCTATTCTGTACTCTAAGCAGAAGCGACTAAAAAAAAGAAAAAACAGGATGATACTACATTACACAGAGACAGAATATCGCTCCACAAGAAAAGCAATGATCATCAAAAACTCCTACCATAGTAATATAAGCATATGTCGAATAAATATAAGTGGAAAAATTCAAAGATTCTTTTGTGGGGAATGTATGTGGAAAACTCATGCTAAGGGAGCAGATGCAAAAACAGACACAACATTTGTGAAGCATCTTCTGTGAGAGTGGTTCTCGGTGCAGAAGATGAACAATGGCTGACGGGCATTCTGCAATCTGCCCAAGTTGTATAGGTGCCTCAGTGTTTCTGAGGGGATATGTAATTGGCATTGGGCAAGGAGAACATTCTGGAAAGTTCTGACAATACTGCCTGAAACACAGTTCTTTCTCCTCATAGAAGAGCAGAATTGAATGCCATCCTGAGAAGTTTGGATTATTTTCTATTGGAAAGAAAGAAGTTTGAAATAATTCTGTCAGAATTTCTAGGGGGTTAGAAACAGAATTTACATTGTGTGAACTTGTTCTAGGAGGATGGGATGCTGTTGACATTTTTGAGATAGTCAACAACTGTGTCAGAGCTACTTTCTGGAAAGCATCCTCTGACTATAGGATGGAAGCGCATCAGAGTTTGGAGGCCATTTCAAGGAAAAGCCGTCAATGGAGGGACATTTGAGTATGAAGAGCTACAGCAATCAATGATAGGATGGATGAGATCATTGCTGTCAATTCATGGGGTAAAACAGAGATGGAAACATCGACATATAGCATGCTCTACACATTGTGCAGAGTTAAGATATAGTCAGATCCAGGCTCACTGACTTTCGAGTTTATTGCAAGATTAAGAATATTTGCTTTCAAACAAACAAACAACAACAACAAAAAAAAAAACCCACTTCTCTGGGGTCTGGGAGATGGCTCAGTAGAATAAGTGCTTCCCTGGCAAGTGCAAGGCCCTGAGTTCATTCCCTGCTTCCACCAAACAAACAAACAAACAAACGAACAAATGAACAAAGTATATTTGCTTTGAAAGAACTGTTCTTCTGGTATTTTTTCATTAGTGGGCATTCTTGTCTAGCTCACCAAGACCATAAGTCCAATTGAGAGATTGCAGACAAACCGAAATAAATAATAAAGTCTGTGAGCCATCACCCAATCTGGGGGAAAGACTGTTCTTGGAATATTTTACTGAATGACATGATTTTTTTAAACTGTGGGCTTTATTCTGTACATGTGAATCAAGAGCTTTGAGTGAAGAGCTAAGCCAAGAGTTCAGAGGACAGGGTAGAAAGAAGACAAGTGTAGCTATAGTCATCCCAGTTGTAGGCTTAGACAACAACTCCTAATAGAGAGCTCAGAACAGAAACTGTGAAAACTCAAACCTGAGGAGAATGGAGGGAGTGACACAGAAGGGAAAATGCGTACCAAGGACTATGAAGCTGGGAAGGAAAACAGAGTGGGATCCAGGGCCATGCAGAGAGATTGGCAGTGCTCATAGAAAGCAGCAGTAAACACTCTTGCTACCGTGCCAAGGATTTGCTTCTGCTCAAGGTAAAAATGGTTTTCCTGAATTAGTAAAAGTCAGCAGCCTTAGCCAGATGGCCCAAAGTCTTGTAAAAAAGAGATAAATCAGAGACAAAGAACTGGAGAAGGCAGTTCTTGACAGATTCATTGCAGCTAAGAACTCTATTTCCTGGGGTAAGAGAAAATAATCTTCTCAAGTCCTTCTTCTTTCCTTATTTGTAGCTCTTAACCTTTGAGTAGGGGACTTTTGAGAACTGACTGAGCACTGGAGACCTACTCTTCAGACAGCTTCTAGGAATTTATGTAACCTCAAAGCTTAGGGTTCCATGCACTCCTCTCAGATACCTGTCTGAGAACGCTAGCTGCAAGTTAGGATAAGTTAGCTATCTTGCAGCATAGATGACCTGGACTTGGGGAGGACGTCAAGACTCTGCCTCCCTATTCCAGATGCCCAGCCATGCAGCACAATGTGTATGGGCTCCTGTCCTCTCTTCTTGAAGTTGCCTAGGTGCATAGGCCTGTGTGGATGGGTTGCTTCTGGCAGGATGTCCTCACTGGGAAAGGGAGAAAAAAGAAGAGGTAACTGTACCCTAAGACCAGAGGCACCAGCAGAGACAACAGAGCTGCCAAGTAGCACAGGCCTAGGAGCTTCCAGCCACTTTACTTTGCTATGCAAACATTGCCACATCTCACTTACTGATGAGAAAACTTACTCCAGAATTTTGATTGTTTAGGAGCAGAGAGCTGTGTCTTTCTGACTTTGGAAAAGTCTGTCCTTCCATTGCTCCCATTCATCCATCTCACTGAGAGATGTTGTCATCTTCCTGTCCTTTGCCAGGCCAAAATTAATCTTAACATTTCATTCTTTCAACTGCATGTCAGCTGCCAAGCTAAATAGAGCTGCAATTCACCCATCAAGTGCATGTGTGTGAATTAGAAAGACACTCCTTCTTCCAGGTGGATGCCACCCGATGCCAAGGCACATGGATCAGCAAGCAGAGCTGGGCTGCCTTTCCATCTCCTTACCCTTTGGCCAGTTGCCCTTGCAAAATGAACAACCTTTTCAACTCTACATGGCAGCTCTGAGCCAAACTCTCCAAACACTGTCAGAGTCGCAAAGCCAGGGACAAACCTTTGTTCTCAGGAAAAGCTGCAATGTATTCACTGCAACTCCTCACCTATCTTGAAATTCACTAGCTGTATCTTTTTAAACAAATTGCTCTGGAAGTTTACTCTTCTGAAAAGGCATGTGCTATAAAAATGGAAAGATAAAACTCTCAATAGGATGCCAGGGCAGCTCATAACTCTGCAGCAGTTCAGCAAATGAAAATATATCAATAATGAGATGAAGCCCAATTCGAAACAACTTATGTTGTCTTTGAGCTTCAAAAATAATCTCTTTCCCATTATTAGGGGAAATGTGAGTCTTTTTTTCATTTCTTGTAAATCCAAATCTTGTTTTCAAGAGATGATAATGTTTAGCTAAAATTGCTTCCACTTAGCTATTATAGTGGAATGACAAATACATTATTGTTGGTGTTTATTGGCATTATTATTAGTCATTGTCAAACCTTGAAGGAAGAACCATGGACTGAAACCCTGTAAAAGTAATCTTATTTTCATAAATATGTTCCCAAATAATTATCTCATGGCCAATATCCACTTCGCCTTAATATAAACTTCTCATGTAAAGCAAAAATGGTTGTAGATGACTTACAAATCTGTTATGAATACAAATACAAATGATGACCCATTTCGTGATATATTAGCATCAGTATTGATTGTCAACTCTTAAGCTTGTCTCAGCTCCACTGGATTTTTTTTTCTTAGACTCTGATAGTTTTATTTAGAGACCATAATCAATTTACCATTGGAGCCTGATGCTGTCCCAGTTTCCTCTGGTTGTACATGTTAATGTTCAAACAAAGAAGTTCAATGAATTATTCAAGGAACTGGTGGAAGTAAAAATTAACCCAGTGTTAAAGATTGCTAGTTTTTTCCATATTCTCAAAAGTGGTTGCCACACACCCATTCTATCATTGATAGGTAAAATAAACTCTTTTTTTCCTGTTCAGGTTGGGTCTTTCTTGGGGTAGGAAGATGGGATAGTAAGAAGGAGAACTGGAAATCGGAAGACTTTACTAAATAAGGTTTGAAATTGAAATGGGCCACTCAAATGGAAAATGAAGCTAGCATACAGAAAGTTGGCAAATGTGATGCTATTTTGTATCTGTGGTAACACATTCCTTCTTTATCCTTCAGGTGGTTTTACCCTGCTTTCTCATCATACACCTTTGATAAATTTGGTTTTTGCTGAAATATAAATGTCCTACCTTGTGTCACCTATACAAGAAGAAGTTTGATTTTATATCAAGTACTTTAGCTCCATCAGTGAGCGGGTAGAAAGCCCATTGACTAGAATTTCCCTGTCTACCCACAGTACATGTTCATCTGATATTCACCAACCATAATTCAGGGTAAATAGAGGACAAAAAGCCCTCCAGATACCTTAAGTGTGAATTTCTAGATCTCTCCTGTAGAGAAGAAGAAAACAAGTAGAGGGGCTGTAGCAGGAAGCATAAAGGGCATGCCAGAAACTCTCATCTGGAGGTGTGAGCAGAGGTATCACTCATGACGTAACTTATAGGTAAGCTGATGAAATTATCTGGAATCACTTGGTCAAATGATGGCAAAATAAAGATAACTATGTAGTAAGGGAAAAAGAGTTACAGGCTGTAAGCTTCTTAGACAGATTTGCAAGTATGACGCAGAAGCATGAAAACCTAGTTTGCAGAATGGATTAAGAGAGCACTCTCTCAGCACACTAAGGTGGTGTGTAGGGACCAAATCCTTCTGGGAAACCCAGCTGCTCTAGCTACTTTTGGGCTCCTGAAATGGGCCACTTTGTCTTCCTTCTAATAAGGTACCCAATAACCTATTAAGTAAATATCAAGAAGTTGGCTTCTTTGGTTTTTTTCCCCCATTTTTTATCCAATTAATACACATAGCCTATAGCAACCTCCAGTGTTTCTTACATTAATATCTATTACTTTCTTTGCATTTCAAATTATAATCAGTTTGTACTTTTCTATGTTTTTTTTTAGTTTTTAAAATTACTTATTTATTCATATGGTACAGGGTCTCGTTATGCAGCTCAGACTCACAGCGATCCTCCTGTCTCAGCTTCCCCAGCACTGGGATTACAGGCACGTACCACTCCATCCAGTTTCATGGCCGGAACAGCATGCAGTATCTGAGATTGAACTTGGGTCTTTGTACTTGCCAGGCAAGTACTTAGACCACAAAGCTATTTCTCCAGGCCCCAATTTATACTTTTCTACTGAGAAATTCTGAGCCTTATAGCTGATTAACACTGATCACTCTTCCCAGTATCATCCACTAAATAAAAAAGATATTTATGCTATGTAACAAGGAAAGCATGCTGAAGGAGAGTGGCCAGCAGCACCCTTGTGTGTTGACAGGATGGACCTAAGGAGGCTTTGTCAGGCAGTTTAAGATGACCTAAGCTAATCATCATATTGGGGTATGAACAACGCTATTGCCAGTAGTGCAAATTCTTGAACAGGAAGATAAGATGTGACTTAACAGAGCTTGGTAGCAATGTATGTGAAAAGTTCTCATCAAAAGATTCCAAGAAAGCTCATATTGATTAGCTTGAGAAGTGGGTACCCTAAAACCATCATATTCAGCATGTCATTGATCTTCAGAAACTCCCACCAGGCAGGAGTTCAGAGCCTATCAAGGAGTTTAATAACAATACCACAAAGAAATGAATACTCAGTAGAAAGAGCAGAGAACTGTGAGGCCCTAAAGGCCTCTCTTGATTTTAATATTTTCCAGCTCTCCCAGCTATAGTGCTTTTATTCATCATGGTTGGGAGTTTAGAAACTGGGGCTGAAATTCACTTCATGCTGAGAAGAAAGGGGCTTTGATACAAATAAACAAGTTGAATGTTTTTGTATCAATACCAGCTATATCTCCTCATGAGGCCCTCGGGAAAGATTAATGATGGTATTGAAAACCTTCCTGAAATTAATATGACCTAAGTACCTAACCTGTCTGGTTGAAAGTCGATATTTTAAGAAGTGGAATTAGCAGATGTAGCAACAAAAAGACAGAAGGAGGGAAATATTGCAATCACTCTTCAGGGTATCTGCCTTTCAGATTTCTAATAATTTTATTTTTATCTATTTATTTTCATCAGTGGAAAGGTAGAGAGCTGAGTAGAATAGCATGTGCTGGTATGGATCAGACAATATACATACACATGCAACGCCCGGGCACTACTTTAGGCTGTGTGCAGCTAGAGGGTGATCATGCCATCATTCTTCCAAGCAGACAAATAAAATGCCTTGGCTTTGCTTAGAAAGCAGTGGAGAATGGATTTCTATTTCAAACAACTAATTACTCAGCTAAAAATATTGTTCAAAGTGCATTTTATAGCTATTATGTATTATCCTCAAGGAACTATAAATTCAGTGCCACAAACTGGAACTGTATCAACTGACTGGATTAGTTATATTTGACTTCCTGATTCCATTGTAGCTTCTATCAAGCCCATCCTCAACGAAGTGATAGAAACGGTGTTCCATATGACAAAACTGTAGAATTTTCCTAATAAAAAAGATAACAGAGATTGAATGCCTTTGATATAGTGTTCAGCCTTCAGAAAAGCTCTTTTATATATTGGGATTGCAGCTTCAAAAAGAGCCTGTCAGCCAATTTGTTGGTGACAGGGACAGTGTGGAAGAGAGACCAATGCCGCCTCACCCTCCACCGGTGAGAAAGGGTGTGCCTCTGGGAGCACTAGCTCAGAGGCAGCCACAGAACGCAGAACTATCATCAGTCCCCCAGGAGCATAATCTTTTGCAAATAATGATCAGTCCAGACTGGGTTTTAATGTGCTACAGAGTGAATTTCATGGAAATCATTTTCTCATTGTGATTTCCTGAAGTTGCCATTCACCAGGTTCAAGCAACAGAGGCAGACTTGCTTCCCTCAGCCTGCCATCGCAGCAGAAATCGGAGCTTCTGATTGTCCATGTGCTTGGGGGGCTGCTCAGATTCTCAAGGCCAGACAGAAGATACAACACATGGGATTGCAGAGAAAAGACAGACACCAGAGTTTCTGGCTGCTGAGTCCATAATTACCAGGTATTGACAACATTCCTTGTGTCCATCAGTAGATGAATGGATAAACAGTGGTACACCTATACTGTGGAGCATTATTCATTCACAAGTTAATACATACAGCAAATTAGACAGGCTTCCAAGAAATAAAGCTGAGTGAAGAAGTTCATGTCAGAAAGACCCATAGTACACACTTCCAGTTTGTGACATTCTGAAAAGACCAACTACATGATGAAAATGGATCGGTAGTTAGCGCAGGTTGGGAGGAGGCAAAGATTTTAAAAGAACAGCATGAGGTAGAATTTTGGGTTCTGTTCGTGGATGTGGAAGTTGCTACAAAATTCCCTACATATACTAATACATAATTGTATACCTAAAAGAATTCAATTTCCTTCTATGTAAATTAACTCATTCAATCATATATTAAATGATCCCAAGTTTATATTAACCCATGCAAATGTGTGCCATTTATTTGCATGAGTTTCACTTCTTGTGTAACTCTTTGCTTATCTTAGTAACCAAACACAGTAGACCCTGACAGTCTAAGAGAAGAAACACACATGTGAGGGATAAACCTGGATTTAAATTCTTTTTTTTTTTTTTTTTTTTTTTTTTGTCTTTTTTTGAGACAGGGTCTCACTATGCAGTTCAGGCTGGCCTTAAGCTCACTTTGTAGCTCAGGCTGGTCTTGAACTCACAACAATCCTCCTGCCTCAGCCTCCCGAGTGCTGGGATTACAGGCATGCGCCACCATGCCCGGCAATGGATTTAAATTCTTGACCTATTTACTAGGCTATATTTGCAGGATACCTATGAGGAACAAGCTACATGCTAGGTTCTGATAAAAGGAGGATAAACAAAACACAAGTTTTGAGCATTAAAGAATGTAGAGCATGGTGAGGGAAAGAGACATGAAGCAAACAAACACTAGAGTACTTAAATACAACAACTACAGATTGGGAAATGCTACCAAGAACACAGCAAAGTGATGAGCTAGAGCAGAACATGCCATGTGACTTCAGTTAGAGCTGTCTACAACAGTGGGATATCCAAGATCTAAAGGGTGAGTCACCTGTAGTGAGTCACCTATGCACGGGCCGGGAAAGAAGTCATTCCTATTTCAGGAAGCAGCAAGTAGAAGGATGCTGGGGTCAGAAAGGGACTGATTTTTTTTCTGGGAATAAATGGAGGCCAAAAGGACTCTACAAAGGAGAACAGAATTACAGACTTACTACCCAAACCAGCCTCTTGCGAGAGTTCCAGTTTGCATCACAGATAGGTCCTTACAGGCCATGCAGCAGGCTATTGATTGTAAAATCAAGGGAACGCCATGGACAATTTATTCATTTATTTTTTTAAGTGAAGGAGTGGCTGGGGTATAACTTATATTTTCAAGGTGACCCATGAATAGTTCTTTGATGTTCTGCTTCTGTGTCTGTCACATGATGATAATACTGATAATGAATGTTGGTTGATGTCTGGAGTTATGTGAGCTGTGTAGCAGATGTCTAACCAGACGTAGTGGTTATAGTAGCTTTAGAGTAAACCTTAAAAGTCAGGTAGTCTAAGTTCAGTATTATTCTTGTGTCAAATTGTTTTCCCTAAACTATATTGAATTTCCCTTTAAATTTTAGTGACCCGTTACCCTTATATACAAGACATCACCCAGGAATTTTGATTGGAGATATATTAAGTGCATAGATCAACTTGGGGAAAGTTGGCATCTTAAATATATTGAGTCATATAATCTATGAACATAGTACATTGTTATTTATTAATTCTTTGATTTCTTTCATCAGTTTTATAGTGTTTAGCATGTAGTTTTTCTACTGTTCATGGATCACTCTGTAATTTGTTTTTGGCAGAACCAGGGATTGAACTCAGACCCCTGTGCTTGCCAGGGAAGCACTTATTCTACTGAGCCATCTCCCTGGCCCCCATTCTGTAAATATTGACTACATCTTTGGATGATATAGAATTCAATTTCATATTCTTATTTTTATCTTAAATAGAATTTTTAATTAATTTTATTGAGAAACAGATAGCAATGAGACAGTTTTAAAACTGATTAGTAGGACAGTTTCAATAATTAATACATTGCATATTGTTGTCTTCGTAGTGGTTATTCAGAGTACAAGATGCAGACATGGTATCCTGTCCACAAACAGTGTTAGTACAAATCTTTCTTCTCACTGAATTAAGAGAAATAGCTGTGTATCTGTCCTAATTACTTTGTATATACAGACAAAATGGTCCCTCGTTTGTATCCTCTTCTTTTGTTTAGTTTTGTCAGAGATGGATATTCCTATAGAACAGGGTTTCAGGGTAAATCCTGAGTGGATTAAATAGAATTTAAAAGAATAAAACCTATAAAGAATTTCAAACAAATGATAGGAAATTAATAATGGCTAGTATAATGTATGTTGTTATCTTCAGAGTAGTTGTTCAGATTGATCAAACAATACAAACATTGCTCCTTTCAGTGAACTAATTGAAGTTAGTGATACAATTATCTCAGCTATCATATATTTATGTATGTGTGTGTGTGTGCGTATATATATATTTCGTCCTCCTTTTCTCCTTCCGCCCACCCGTTGTTCTTTTGTTTTGAGCAGTCTCTTTCCCTTATCCTTCCCTTTCCCAATATCTATTGTACCTTTTGGATCTCATTTACTCTTTCAAGTTCAGTTGTCACTGGTGTGACAATACAACGTTTACGTGTGTGAACTGATTTATGGCACTTACCTGTATGGTCTCTAGCTGCATCTTTTTACCTTTAAAACCCCAAGTTTATCTTTTTTTATAGCTGAGCAGGACCCCATTGTATGAAAGCACCACATCTTATTTATCCATTCCTAGCCTGATGGGCATCTGGGTCGTTTCCAAGGTTTAGCTACGACAAATTGTGCTGCCATAAACATTGGTGCACGCACACGCACACACCACTGTGGTCTGAGCTTTTTAAACTTTGCTTTCACCTAATTTGTCATGGAATAAGTGTTCAAATACAGAATTCTCACTTTTCCATTGAGTTAGCTAAATATTTCTTTGTTTTCCGTTTTCTTTTCTTTCTCTCTCTCTCTCTTTTTTTTTTTTTTTTTTTTTTTTTTTTTTTTTTTTTTTTTTTTTTTTTTTTTTTTTTTTTTTTTTTTTTTTTTTTTTTTTTTTTTTTTTTTTTTTTTTGCATGTATTTGGTTCAGGGTCTCAGTACACAGCTTGGATGCAGCTCGGCCTTGTGGCGACCCTCCTATTTCAGCCTCACCAGCTCTGGGGTTATTGACGCATATGCCACCACGGACTCAGTCACCAGCTCACTGCGCCTGGGGCGCGGGCCCAGCGAGGCACTTGGTGCCAGAGGATACAACCTCGATTTCTGCACTGGGCTAAGCAGATGCTTAGTCCTCTGAACTGTCTTGCTGGGCTTCTTTCACGTGTCTTCAGAAACCCAGGACTTTGTTTTGTTCTTTTATGCAGTTTCTGCGACTGCCTCTATCTCTAGAGCCAAGTGTAAAAATATGAGATAGAGTGTCTTCTACCTTGGTATTAGCACCCCAAGGCCCCTGGTCACAAGGAAAGCTGTCTTTGTC